>JAUTBV010129357.1:0-12314 GCA_032361325.1 Lepetodrilus fucensis | reverse complement strand
AATAATAATAATAATAATAATAATAATAATTATTAATAATAATAATAATAATAATAATAATAATAATAATAATAATATAATGTGTTTATATCACCCTAGACTCCATAAACAAGGTGTGTGCTCAGCGCTACACTATTTGCCTATTACACCGGTCATTGGAGCATTATACCTTCTCAACTCCCTGGGGAGTATCGATCTAATTAAAATCATATCTCAGCACAGTAACGGAGCGAGTGTCATATATATCTGTTTGAGCGTTAGTTTCGGATCTTATTTTAATGAGACTGGGGGAGTATACAACCTAAGCTGCCATTTCCGGGCGCTAGAAGGTTGCTATTCACAAGTTGGGTGGACCGGAGCTACGTGGATCCAATCAATTTGCACAATGCATCCATGTGGTTACAGACTTAACGATGCATAAATAATAAATACAAACTAAATTACATAAAAACTAAAGTGTATTTAGAAAAACTAAATATTTATGCTATTGAATGAACGCTAGTACTTTTATGTCGAATTTATGCACGATTATATAATGATTTTTCTAAACGTTTCCAGCAGTAAACGACGCCTTTGACGTTCAGTGCAAAACAGAATGTTCAATCCAGAAGGGATTCAGCTACAAGCACCGCTCTATAGAACTGTTGGCCTCAATGGCGCGCTATGTGTTTAAGTGCTTTGTTAGGTTTGTCCCTGCGTGAATTCCTTCCATGTCTAGTTAATCACGCAACATCCTAACAGCCAGGTGCCCGTTGCACGACGCTGTTGTAGTGCTACAATAATTGTAACTGGGCTCCCGCCACAATAGAAAGCGTTGACGTTACGATAGTTGTAGCCTACAAGAGCGTCGTGCAATGGGCACCTGGTATGTTCAGGCTATAAATAGAGAAATATTACTTTCAATATGTGGCTAGCGCAGTTACACGAACGCACGACAGGGTGTCCATACATACATACACACACACACGCACGCACACGCACGTACACGCACACACACAATCACACACGCACACACACACGCACAACACACACATACACACAATCACACACACACACAATCACACGCACGCACACACACAATCACACACACACACACACATACACACACAATCACACAAACATAGGGATTCGTGGTAATAATTGTATATTTTCTGGTTTAGCTGAATGGCTATGATTATGATTGGGGAATATAACATCTTCTGTTCAATGACGTCATTTCGTCACTTCCTCCGACCCTGCACATCATGTAGATCCTGAAAAACAATATCTCAAAAACATCGTGGTTTGAGCGTTTTTTTATTTTCAATTTGGCCTTTTTCACCGCAACTTAAGAACTTACCTTGAACACTACATACATCACAATCTTCAAGCACATTGGATTACCTTTACCTTGAACACTAGATGCATCAACATCTTCAGACCATAGATGTTGGGCACACGTATTTACCCTATACACTGAATGCGTCACCATCTGCAATCAAATATCTTTGGACTATACTTACGGATACACCAACAACATCAGACCACATATGTTGAGTATATTTACCTTGAACACTAGATGCATCAACATCTTCAGCCCATCTTTCCCAGGGTATTTCCCGGCAATATTGGCAGCACTGAGATCAAAGAGATTGGCGCCGGTCTCCTGACAGATGGCGTGGACCAACATACGCTTGCCAGTACCTCGAGGTCCAGCCAGAAGAATGGACTTGGTCAGTGGAGCTTTCTCATGGACGGCCGCGGACCCTGAAGCAAGAAGCATCTGATGCATCCACATCTACATGTTACGAACAGTTCTGGAAGCCTCTGGATATCAGTATTAATTTTTGAATTGGGTCTTTTGATCCGTTTTCAAGATTATTTCACTTTTATCACGGGATTTGAACCTGGGACCTTTGGCTATGAAGTCACTAAACTATGCGGTAGGATTCATAACGACTACACTCCATGATTGTAATTCCTTGTGGAAACTGTCTAAAAGAACAGGATGGTACATTATGTACGGCGGACAGTACGTATAGTCCAGTTAAAAGAAGCTGGGAATGAGTGGCCACATTGCAAAGGAAGCTTGGATTGCCTGTCCAACCAAACGTCAATGTTTAATTTGGAGAAGCCTAGTATAAGTCAGTTAAGTCCTGTATAAGTCCTGAGTTTTGAAATCTCCCATCCCTAGCCCCCAAATCATAAATACATTATTATGGGAATCGTAACTCGTATACATGTAGGCCTACGCTTTTATATAAGTGGCAAGGTTAATTATTATTAAAATAACTAAAATATATATTAAAATAAAACCCGTTGAACTCCAATTGAAGAATGTTTCTCGTTTTTGGATTGATATTGTTCTTAGGCATCTCGCATCAACACTAGCATCAAGAAGGTTAAAGTACATGGTTAATACCCAGTGGCAGAATTGCAAACTCCGTGACGAGTCTCCTAACGTCGCTGAGCGATGGCATGGGTTCGATTCCCGCCAGTCTCAGTGTGGTGCCGAGGTAGCTGTACTCCCCAGCGTAGTCGGTCAGTCTGGTCCGAGGGCAGCGGACGATGATTCCTTCGTAAACCAGTTCCGCGTACAGTTCGTCAATTGTTCTGAAATTAATAAGATTCATATATAGTTCAGAAAGTAAGCCAACGAAGACACCCGCATGCACCAAACGGTCTCCTGGTTTATTTGTCGGTTGAATCATGACACGAATATTGACTTTCCCTTGTCAGTGAATTATCAATTTTTGCTATCGTATGCAATTTCAAGCGTATAATTTGTGCCTGGATCATTCTATGCACCTGTTTGGCGTCAAGTCTTTCACTTTCTTCTTCTTTCCTTTCTTGCCCTTTTTCTTCTTCTTTCCTTTCTTCTTCCCTTTCTTCTTCTTTTTCTTGCCTTTATCTCGATCGACAGACTGAAATACAGACGCTGACGCTTGAACCAATTACACACCGTCAAAGGCAATATTTAAGGCAAGACGACGTTTGCGTTTTAAAGGAGCACTCCCCTTGGCTATAGGCACTGATGTTATAAATCTGATTAACCGGAAACCTTAGAAACATCAAGCTAGATCAATGTGTAACCTATAACTCTCAGGACGAGTAATCCCTGCCATGTGGAAATTATCTCCTTGAGTGTTACTACTTGTTATATGTGTGTTTTAGTATGACACTTCGGTAGGGCTTTAATTGTAACTTCCGGTCGCAAGATTTGCGCGTCCTCGCGCTGGTGAACTTCCATTATCAGCGATGACATTTTCTGGTAGTTAATCATTAAATTGATGATTGATGACCTGTGTAAAATATGACTTCTGACACTATGATAATACCGCCGTACTTCAAATAGTCTTGTCAATTATGTTGCCTTTGGTTACACTGACCATCTTGAGGTGTTTCAACTCGGCCCGCATGAGTTCGTCCACCTGTGCTCGTATCTCGTTTTCAACTTCCGCTCGCTTATCCTCCCTAACGAGTTCGGCGTCGTACTGCTGAGAATAGTTGTTACGTTCGTCTCGGGTTTTCCATACACCTAGAACATCATCGAAAAAGTGAGTAAAAAAAGTGTGTGAATTTTTAGAATATATAAAGTGACGCTCTTGCCAGTCGTTCACCGTCTGCTATATCAGCTAGGCTTGACACGGACGTTAAGCCTTAACTATACATACATACCAGTCTGTCCTTCTAACGTGTATATTATCAAACTCATGTTAAATGTAATTGCCTACCTGTATATTGCTCTGATCCTGAATACACAGCTGGTACGAAAGCAGACGGCGCCATTTTCCAACCCTCTTCCTCATCCTGATTTATTCAGAAACCAAAACAATAAAGGATTCTTTAACACCAGAAAAGTCTTGGAGTGTTGTTCGACGCCCGGTTACGCCTTAACTGGCCTTTAAAGTATAGTACAAGCTTAAAGGCACGTTTAAGATCTAGACAACCGGTCTTCGAACAACCGGCTCCAGGTTGTAGCGATATGGACCACTGCTCAGGGTAGCCCATCCTCGAAAACACAGGCCATTATGACTACCTAACGGAGGTTAGTGTAGTCATAATGGCCTGGATTTTCGAGGATGAGGGTAGCCTAATGGTCTCGTATACGAAAGGTTCCTGAAAGAGTTCTCCGGACTGCCTTACGTGGCGTGCTTACGTTGGAGGAGAGCCTAAAAGCATGTATTTATTTACGACGTTACAGACGAGTCAGTGTTGAGACGCATGACTCAAGGGTGGTAACTTAAATATGGATACTGACATCGCAGTCCAAGCTAATTCCTTCTTTGCATATAAAAGCTTCACCATGGAGGGAATACTGGTCACCCGTCCAGGGTAGAATTCTCCGCCTACGTTTCATGAAATGGTCGTACCGTAAATCATGTTTTTACCATAGCAGGAAATGACGTCATCCTCGATTTAGACCCTTAGGCCTACTTCCGGTACGACCATCTTGTTAAACACACGTGGTCTTCAATACGATACACAACAAATAATAACAACCTCGTCGTCTTCTTTCTTCTTCTTCTTGCTTTTCTTTCCTTTCTTTCCCTTCTTATCTTTTTTCTTTTTCTTGTCTTTCTTTCCTTTCTTTTCTTCTTTCTCCTCCTCCTAAGAAAAAATGGAATCATTATTCATTATGGTTAATAATGGACGCCTTACTTTGGGTTAAGAATAAAGCCACTGCCGTGCACAATCATATTCTATTTAATTAGAAATGTGTAATCGCTCTCTTATTATGTAGTTTTATAAAGCATACCTTTACAATTTATTGTTATAATTATAGCGGACCCGGGCTTTGTCCGTAATAGTTCATGGATAACATACGTATCATGTTACGTGACAATGTTTATCACGAAAGGGTGGCACTTATAGTGGAGTAAATAGAGGCATACGTCACTTCCTGTTATAGTAAAGACATGGCGTATGACCTGATTTATGGACTACAGTACGACCATTTCGTGAAATCTATGCAGATCAACTAATCTTCCATCTATTGATTTACCGTATTACGACATCACTTGAGAATAAAGTAGGAGGAAATACGGGTAGGCTTACCATAAATGCTATGGAATTACAAGATAATACAAGCAATGCTTGCAATCAGACTACAATACCACTTTAATTCAACATTTATAAGTAAATATAAGACAGTCACGACACTATAGATGACTGATAGGTGTCTTGGATTAAAATGGTTCCCGGCTCTAACAGCGCTGGTGATTCATACTAGGATGCGAGACTGGGGCCAGTTTCATTATATCACCTTCTGTTTCAGTTCCGCTTCCAGTTCTTCGGGAGACTTGAATTTAAAAATGGCGGTCGACCCACCATCATCGTCATCCGGGTACTCTGGGAACTTCCCTGTCACGTCTCTGGAACGGAAGACCAGAACACGAGATGACGAAATACTTTCAGAGTACGATGTCATGCTCAACTGAAAGGTTTTGTTCACAAATCCCCATATAAAATCTGAGCTTGAGCATGAAATCGTACTAAAAAAAATTCGTCATCTCGGGGCCAGTTTGATTATCATTTGGCTGAAATTATCATGAACGCTTTGAAATTATAATAATAATAATAATAATAATAATAATAATAATAATAATAATAATATACGCGGTAATCTATTTATATAGCGCCGAATTCCATCTAGGCTGCTCACAGGCGCTTAACATTATACCTCCCTAGGGAGCGGTTCGCTGTGAACACGCAGTCACCTTGTTGTAAACAAGTGAGTTTTGAGGGCTTTGCGGATTTAGCAGATTTAACGGAGTCAGTTTGTGTTAATTTGCACGTAACCAGGTTGTGTGGCAGGTATAAAAGCACACCATAACTGGTAAACAAGCTGTAGGACCTTTGCTGTATATGGTATGTCATTAAAGCACTTTCCCGAAGCCTGTTCAGAAGGGAGAGTTTACGCGAGTTATCGCGTGACGTCACATATGAAGGATGAATGTTTCCAAGGCGATTTCACGCGTGTACTCGCGGGTTCGCGCCCTCCTGAACAGGCCTCTGTTAGCTACAAGCCAGTCATAGTCAGTGAATCACTGATATACTCCGTCATTACATCCTTTCATAAAGTTCTCGTAACCATTACGCCACCGTAACTCGCTCGTAAATGGTATCCTATGTCGTCCAATCGATGCCACTTACGAACTGGTTATGTTCTCGTAATAAACAAGAAAGGTTCGTGATAAAGACCTTCGGAATCCAGACAAACAAAACAAGGGGTCAAAGAAGACGATGATACGTGTCTAGGAAGGTCTGTTATACTGGTATTCAGCTGGGGAAAGCTTGTTAAATACTTTAAAACCGATATTTAAAGTTACAAATAAGACATAATATTTAGAATTGGCCTACGAATTACCAATAGGCTATACGGTGTGTCCATACCATCACTGGTTAACACGCCGGTCCAATTAATGACTATGTTTACTTTAAATATTTACTCAAGGCATAACCAACATCTTGGTTTTATGTTCTGTTATGGATCTGTTATTACAATCAGAGATAAAGTCTATGCGTTGTGAGATATTGTCATTGGCTTTCAACGACATATAGGATGAAAGGTATTTCTGCACTCAAACATCAAGATAACAGACAGTGAAGACATGGCAAATCGATATTACTTAGTGACAAGTTAATAACTACAGATACATTTATTGAATACAGATCCCACGGTTTGTTTTGGAAACCCACATTTATCGGTATCCATCAGATGGTATAATTTCCTTCATCGCCCATACTTTACTCCTTAAATACTCAACAATATAAATTCAGTGCTGGCAGTTATTTTGTGTGGAGGCTTCCCACCAAATTTCCAATATGATTAAAATCAGCTAGTGTCATATAACTGTTTGAGCGTTAGTTTAGGATCTTATTTTAATGAGTGACCAAATTTCTGACCTTGGATTGAGGCATCTGATGCCATTCTTCTTTCAAGGACTGCAAATATTTGGAGAATACCGGAAGCCTGCACGTTTGGAAATTCTTCGTTTTCAAAATACAAGCTAGACTTACCTGTCAAAAAAAGGCTACTTACCCTATACAAATATTGACTACCTCAGTTGTATTCATGGATCTATGGTGACAGTTTTACATTTAGACATACCGGCAGACATTTGGAACATATCGGACACGCATTGTCTGCACACCAGGATATATAACTCCATGGTAATGGAGTCTTATGTAATTGTATAATAACTGCGTCAAAACGATAGTATGCGACTTTCCATGGATATGACATACACGTACACGTATATTATAACCAATCAAGTCTTCCCACACACTGATTGGGGGTATTATGGGGTCGCGTCTAACAATTGATCGATGTATACTGACATCTGCGGAGTCACACGCAAATAATTGAGGCCACGCTCACGCTCACCTCGGAACCAACGCCTTTCATGTCGTATTATGGCAGTGGTTGGTACCGATACCGGATCATATCGATTTCCAATTGATTACGTGGGAGCTAATACGTTACAATATACCTCATCCAGAAAATAATACCAAGTTACTAGTAATATATTGTTCGATAAAGAATTTTCTTTTCAACAGTTACGTCAAGCTGAAGTCGATGTTCTCGTATAAGAATACTTTATGAGAGAGTTTTTTCTCTCGCTCAAATGAAAGATAAATACCAAAATAAACTGTAGGCCATTGCTATTGTACCATATATTATTATTATTATTATTATTATTATTATTTATATTATTTACAACACGAAATAATTTAAGCGTTGTCTGGCAAGATCTAGAAGCTTTGGCTAAACTCTGTTGCCAGAGAAAAGGAAGTCGATGCAAGTATTAACGTGAGTGCATGCCCATTTTTAGCGACACTAAATTATTTAACGATGCCAATTGACCTTTTGAAGCAAAAACATAGATGTCCCTTTCAGCGTCATTGGATGCCATTAGTTTCTCTCGATATTGTCAATAAATTTGTTTCTACGAATATGTCTTTTGAATTATACAAAAAACTACGAACTTTTCGATTCACATAGGCAAGGCAAGGACGTTGAAGAGACATTTACTCAAAAGAATGTGAGGGGAAAAGAAAGAAGAACTGAATAAGAATATTTCAATTTTGCTAAGGATTATAAAATGTCCATCATGATGCATTTCTGTGCCGTCCTGTACAAAACGGCATAACTCTATAACTCCAATATTATATTCGTCATAGACTACTATAACTAAGGTTGAAGTTCCCCTATTTTAGAGTTGTGTCGTTTCCTACCAGGAGAGCTTAGGAAGTAAAGGCATCATGACGCATTTATACATTTTTAATCCTTGACAAAAATGTTGGCGGTAAATATTATTTTTATGAGCTCTCTCTATATATCTCTGACTCTCCTTCTCACTCTCGTTCGTTCTCTCTCTCTCTATCTCTTCTCTCTCTCACACACACAGACAGTGAGACAGACAGACACACATACACGCACACAGTGCCACACACACACACACGCACGCACGCACGCACACACACACACACACACACACCTTCACCAAATGTCTCTTAAACATCTTTGCCTATCCTATTTGCTGGTCAATTAGGAAAACGTTGTAACGCTTTGTAAAATTGAGAAGGCGTCTGCGACTGATGACCTGCATTCAATGAGCCACTGTCTGATCTGGTCCTTCATGGCCTCCCTGATGTCTGGACCTTCTGCGTCCTGGATCTTCTCCTTGACCGCCACCAGAGTCTGCTGGTACTCCAGCTCATGACGCCCCTGAACGCGTCGTCGCGACTCTTCTGTTCTCAGAGCCAGCGCCATCGGCGAGTTCTTCGTGCTGGCTTGTGACGTCATCGGCGACTGAAGAACAAGAATCACGTGCAGAGGTCCCTACAATTGTCAACGACGTTTCATGCGATCTTTTTTATTTGAAATATTATTTTTGGGGACTTTTTATTTAAATTGTAAATCGTTCACATAAAAAAAAAATTAATAAATTTTAGTCAATTTCTAAAGAAATGTAAAACGTCGTTAAAATTGGAAACATTGTCACGAAACGTCTAGTCTTTGACAAGGACTATAGTAACCCCTGTATAAAACGGCACAACTCTAAAAGGTAACCTTAACTCCAACCTTAGTCGTAGACTATACCATTGTTTAGCCCTTGTCAAAGACTACACCACTGTTACGGTTGGGCTTAGCATGACAGAGACTTATCACTAGTAACGGTAATTTGAAGAACCCTTCTTTGTTATTAAAAATCATAGATTATTTTTCACGTGTCTCGTACGTCAGGAAATCTGAAATAATGACGATGATGGCATTTGCATGTGGCGTTTTTTCTCTGGTAACTCTTTCTTCGAAGGTATATTATGTTAAGTTGTTAATTTAGATCATTTCTTTTTCTTCTGGAAAGGTTTCACATTCTGTAAATAATTTGCAATTCAGACATCCAAGCAATATTTCCTTGCTTGCATATCTTGCTTGACTGTGTGGAATTTGCAGCTCAGCGTGCCGGGTTTTACTCCTCGCCAAACCTCACACATCTTTTCACCCAGGTTCCTGGGCATCTCATATTATCATTTTAAAAAGAAATTGGTTTATATCATCAATGTTAATATCTAATCATTCCATCTACTAGTATTGTATTCATAATATTTATTCAAATTCATCATTCTATGTATTCAATACATCCTTTTTAGCTGTTCATATAGCTTTTTACACATCAAGTGCAATATATTGGCTAGCTTATCAATAACATTATTAACTTTTAAACTTCTTCGTTTTCAACACACATATAGTAAAATAATTAATTGCTTTATCGTCGCAAATGAGTGAATGATTCCCGCAGCTATTTTAAACTCCATATTCACTCACTCACTCACTCACCTTGACACTGTACGTAGTATACATACAATAACAAGCGTAAGTAGGTATTGCTACGCCGCTGAGACTATTACTATATATAGGAGAAAATAGTCCACTATGCAGAATAATAATGAGAGAGGTTTCGCAACACTACGGTTACCATTACGGAAATTTTAGGTCATCAATTTGTTTGATCGTAGTATGTGAAGTCAGAGACTCACGCGACGTGTAGTTTCCCGTTTCTGAGCGTCCGAGTTCGTTCCCTGGGAGTGGCAGAAACGGGAAACTACACGTCGGGCGAGTCTCTGAAGTCAGATACTACGAACAAACAGATAACCTAACCGTATCCGTAATGGTAACCGTCGTGTTGCGAAACCTCTCTAATATCCGTATCTCTATTGTACTCACACTATCTCACTATCTCTCTCTCTGTCTGTCTGTCTGTCTCTCTCTCTCTCTCTCTCTCTGTCTCTCTCGCTCTCTGTCTCACTCTCTCTCTCTCTCTCTCGCTCTCTCTCGCTCTCACTCTCGCGCACTCTCTCTCTCGCTCTCTCTCGCTCTCTCGCTCACTCTCTCTCTCTCTCTCGCTCTCTCGCTCACTCTCTCTCTCTCTCTCTCTCTCTCTCTCTCTCTCTCTCTCGCTCTCGCTCTCGCTCTCTCGAAGTAGGCCTACCCAATAATCGGAGGTGGACAGCGATCTTAGAGACGGGTGAGCTCAATGGAAATGGTGATCTCAGATTCAATTAACGGTAAAGTATTGCATGAAGGAGAGTGGATAATACACGAAGGACACAGCAAAGGTCGATGGCGCGCTCTGCGGAAGAGACGGGCAAGTTGAAGTTTAATTTTCTCGCTCTTTGATTGCCACCTGTGTGCATCCTTCACGTCTTGTGTGATCAATACTCACAGATATGATGACAGCATGAACTTTCAACGGAGGCTGCTAGCGAACCCTTTCAGAAGCATCTGGATCAATTGTGCTTGGGTACATTGGTGTTAACAGGTTTCGTGGAAATACCACGGTAGACGGCTTTAGCAAGTTTTTGTCGATAAAGTGTGTACTCTATAACACATCACATCGTCCGATATTACCAATTTGCCAAACCAATGACTCGCGTTATAGACCCAACATCCTTCAATTCAAGATAACATGATGACGAGTTTTCAGACTAGGTTATTGTACGTCTCTATGTAGACTGGATATATATATATATATGCTATATATTCTATGGTTCATTGTATAACCTTATTACGTTTGAAATACTCCTAGTATTTCATAGACGAAATACAGTTTTGATGAAGACATTATATTGTGCTGATTCTTTTGCAGTAAAAACAAATGTTAGAGGATTCTTTAGTTCTCAGTTTGAAGAAATATACTGTATCGTTATTTTAATATTTTAGAAATAAAACATACATGCGAAGCTTTGTGTGTATTTCATACTATTATATCGGTGTTACCTCTTGTAAAATATTAACTTTAAGGCGTTATGTAACATAGCTTGCAGTGTTCAAATACCGGTAGATCTACTTTATTTTGGTGTAAGCGAAGGATCCAAATGTAGTCTATTTCATACTGAATTCAAGCAATCAGGTTCACTTAACTGAATTAATTATTATTGCCTTTCAACAAACTGAATACGCAACAGTGGTTTAAGTAGCTTCGTACATAATGCTTTGCATGAAAACACATTAGAAAAATGTCAGTGTTTGATACCAGTCTCCGCACGTGTGTGTCCAGACTCCAGAGGTCAACCACTGCCTTACAATGTCAATGGCTGACCACTGGTCACTATCTGTCTGGCCATCTGGTTTTACTCACCATACCGATGAACACCATCTCATCTTCCCTCTCTCGGCGGGTACGCCGACGTTGTGAGAAGCCTTTCCATACCTACAGAAAAGTGTACAATGTATTTACAAATTGAAGTATATAAATGGACGTGTTAATAGAACACATAAAAGTAATGTCGCTCGCAACAGTTGTAGCCTCTGAAACTATAATAAAAATAATAATAATAATAATAATAATAATAATTATTATTATTATTATTAGTATTATTAGTATTATTATTATTATTATTAATAATAATAATAATAATAATAATAATAACAATACAATTATTATTTTTTAAATAATAATAATTTATAATAATAATAATAATAATAATAATTTATAATAATAATAATAAACAATTAATAATAATAATAATGTGTACATTAGTATTGCCCCACATCCACATGGTACTACATTAGTGCACCGATCAATGGATCAGTGTGACCATTTTCATTCTCAACACTATAGGGAGTATACAACCCAATCTGCCATGTATTAAATATTCCACGGAATATATTAAACTAACCTACGATATAAGCTTTCACTCACGATGTTTTTTGTGTGTGTATGTGTGTGTGTGTGTGTGTGTGCGTGTGCGTGTGCGGGTGTGTGTGTCTGTGTGTATGTGTGTGTGTGTGTGTGTGCGCGCGCGCACACGTGCTTGTGTTTTAT
>JAUTBV010129346.1:0-12315 GCA_032361325.1 Lepetodrilus fucensis | reverse complement strand
TCGCACAATATCAGTTTCACCAACTCGTTTAATAAATTCAGTATTGAATGACCACTCATGTTAGATCCTCTCTCTCTATATATATACATGTATCTTGGCGTTTATATAAATGAAAACGTCTAGTTTCCTGGTTTACTAGTGTATATAGTATATTTATACCATTGTTCATATTTTTTTTGTATTGTAAAGTCTCTCGTAATTCTTTTAAAATGGCTTGTATTTTATATATGACTATGTATTTTTATTGTGTGTGTATATAATACAGGGTGAGACGTTACTAAAATATCTGTCTGTCTGGCTGTCGATATTAATTTTCTGCCATACTTTGATTACTATGTCGATGACGTCATCGCAGACTGACCTACGCGGGGGCGGGGCGTTGGAAGGCGGTGTGGGGGCAAATCACCAAAACTTACCAACTTGGTGGGCGGGTCGCTACATCTCCATGAAAGCGACACGGGCTATGTGGAATGTTGCACGAACAGTGGACATACGCTTGTTAAGTTATGAGGAATTAGTATTTATAGCGGACATTATCCATGCCCCTCTTCAGAATTACGTTTCCAGCTCACACGCAAACTTGCGCTTGTTCATACATGTTGCATGCCTGCGATCGACACGTACAAGTCACTAATGTTGTCTTATAATATTAGGCCTACTTTATGGGTGGTAGCGAAAAAAACTAGATGAACATATTGAAAACCGTGGGACATGCGGAAAATATAGCTAGCTGTTGTCTAATACCCTTGTGTAGTCATATCAAATGTACATGCACACTCTCATGTAAACACATGTCAACAAACCGTGATTGTATGCCTTTAACTACTACTACTACTACTACTACTACTACAGCTGCTACTGCTGCTACATCTACAACTACTACTACTACTACTACAGCTGCTACTGCTGCTACATCTACAGCTACTACTACTACTACTACTACTAAAATAATAACAATAATATATAATAATACTTATAATTATAAAAACAATGAGAATCTGGGTTCGCTCTCGTCACAGCAAATTAATGTAATTATAATTGAGCGTGTGTCGATAGCAACTTGTCAAAGTCAGGCGATTGTTTAGAGAACAGGTTAGCTTATTGACAGGTATGGTAGACAAAACACGCACCTGCTCCGCACAAACATTTTGACACACACGGGATATTGTACATCCTTACGTTATCATTGTGAATGTCAACATACTATTATGGCGCTTGAAATGGCAGCTTGGGTTGTATACTCCCTAGGGTGTTGAGAATGAATGTGAGTGCACACAAGTCCAATAATCGGTGTAAAGAATTATGCACTTTGAGGATTCAACTCAAGCATGCAGTCTATCACGGTACTAATGTACATTATAACTACCTGTCAACACTTCACACTTTAATTCAATATACATGTACAGTGAATAGGGGTTTTGGTGGAACAAGGCATGCGACAGTCACACATTATTAATCTCGCGTAAGTCGCACGTCACTCATTCTCCGTTAACGGTTACAATTGCATGTTCGTTTTACGGGAAAATGGTTTGACAAAATAGACTCAAACATCGGCGACAGCAATTGTAACGGAGAATGAACATATTGAATGAGTGAACGGAGAATGAGTGACGTACGCAAGAACACACCGGAAGTAATCTATATATAATCTATGATGACACGTCATATCACGAGACAGTCGTACACGTGATAATCTTGGATAGATCCTGTTTTTAAGTGGAACATAGCTTGGAATTTCCAAGTGTTGGTTAGTCTAGAGTTTACATATATAGATGTACTTTCCAACTTTCCAACGGCCAACGAATAAACCTAATTTCAAATACATATTTCACGTTGATATATACATAGGTGATGCCATTGGTGAAAACTAGAATCTAATAAAACTAACTTTATCATTTTGTCATTAATTAGTTATAAATCTTAAGCAAATCTGAACAATCAAAAATTCTTACGAATATATTATTTTCTGCAGGACATTTAATAGATCTACTGATCTATGAGATATCAACTATATTATAAAGTAGGCATATGTTGCAGACCTTGATTTTTTCACATCCATATACTTGTAATCCTATGAGCACATGTTCCGGTATGAACTAAAAAGCATTGTCTAGAAAGATCGGGTCTATTCTCCGGACCCGGAACCAATAGATTGCATTCTATTCCCCGGATCCGGACCCAATTCCCGGTAATCTGATTGGCTCACGTGGTTAGGGTTAGGGTTAGGGTTCGGAACATATTTATTCATATTTTGAGTCACGTGAGCCAGGAATTGGATTCGTGTCCGGTGAATAGACCGCAATTCCGGGTCCGACTCCGGGGTACAGATCTTACCGTCTATGCTGGAGTCTATTGTCTCTATTCCCATAATCTGCGTTACACAATATTCTCACCCACACAGATCTATTTAAACATAGAGCGGGTATTGATACAATTCAACATTTAACACAGATGTATAAGTAGAATATGCATATAATCTAGAATATTTAATATTTAATATACTATTCACAATGAATAATTAAAAGCAAGTTCAAGATTTCTGGAGAATAAGCAACATTACCAACAAGTAGAATTAAATTGATATACAAGCGATACGCTTACTTTCACATTGTGAGTTTCCAGACAGACGTTGTTGTTTTTTTAAAAATATTTTACCTGATGCATACTATCAAAATATAGTAATAAAATAACACGTACAGATATAAGTTATGAGGGACTGTGCTTTGAAAGACAGTAGTTTTAATTTTAATTTTTTTTTTTTAAATTTTCAATAAGATTAGCAGTGATCGGGAGTCTTAAGTCCGCGATATACTTAAACCCCAACAACCCAAGACAGTCGAGTTTCAAAACGATTGTATTTCAGTTGTACGTATAGTAGGTGCACGTGAGATCTCAACCTCCGCCATTGGTACCGTAAATGGGCACGGTCGCCAGACTGTGTACAATCTCCAGTTGTAATCTCGACTTCTTATCTCTCTAAACATGTCAGTGATAATAGTGAATGTCAGCACGGACATAATAAACTACGACGGTGGTGGTGGTGGTGCGATTGTCCACGGATACCTAGGATCTCTGAAATGGTCATGATGGGTAGCATCCTCCAACCATACATGTCAGGCTATTGCCCTCTTTAACATCCTTTTATAGAGCTCACATCAATGTTCGCGAAAGTTACCTTTATGACACGGTATTGATAGGATGCACTGTCTGTAGAGTGGCAATGCAGGTATCATCCTTTGTCAGTATTCGCCGGTGATCGCAGGTTTACTGTAACATTCAGCACTACGGATGTTGCGACTGTCCACAGATGACAAGTCGTGATGTAAGTGAAAGAATCTTGAAAACTACTCGAAACCCCAATTGAAAAATGCATCCGACGTTAAACGTTTATTTCTTCTTCTTCTTCTTCTTCTTCTTCTTCTTCTTCTTCTACTACTTCTTCTTCTTCTACTTCTTCTACTTCTTCTTCTTCTCTTTTTTATTTTTATTCGTTTTCTTCTTCTTCTTCTTCTTCTCTTTATTTTAATTTTTCTTCTTTTTCTTCTTCTTGACGGATGGTATGTAGTCATACTGGCCTGTGTTTTGAGGATGATTGGTAGATGCTGTTACATGTGTATCTTGATGGTTTATGGTCACAACGAGTTCGTGCAGGTCGGTTGATGGTAATTTGAGAGGCACTGACGCACAGCTGTACAGCACGTCAGGCAATAGCTATACTACCATACTAACAACACTAACTGTTACAAACAATGTATGTGTATTGTCTACACATGCGGTTAAGAATACATAAATAAAATAAATAAATATACATTTATAAAGCGCATGCACGAAGCGCCATTATAATTTATATCCCGGTCAATGAATCGATGTGTATTCATTTCACCTTCTCAACTCCCTGGGGATCATCCAACTCATGCAGCCGTTGTTTTTAGGCTATATACAAGGTTAATATTCACAACTCAATCTCTTTCTACCGGGTACCCATGTTACAGCTTGGATCTAAGTACTTTGCGCAAGAGTGGGATATTGTTACGCATCGTTTACAGACTTGAAAATTGAATCGTTTAGTAATACTAGTATATAACTTAAGTAAAAATGCACAGCGATATTTTGTTTTATAGTGTATTTTTTTATATATATACTTTACGCCAACATTCTTTGTGATAATACAGACAAGCATACAATGTCATATGGTATGCGCATGAACTACTAGTATTATTAATGAAAATACACATTTTGTTGTGTTCTAAACGCACAAAAACCAATGAGACAAAAATAAAATGACAGATAAAATAATATTAACTTGATAATTTTAAATTAAGTCTCTTCCGTGTATTTCGATAAAGTACACTGATACATGAAGAAAAGTATTATTATTTGCGGTATAATGTTAAATTATTTATATATTAACTACATATGTAGAATACATTATATAGGCTATACATGTGACATAGTTGTGTTATCAGATGCTCGTTATGTCAATCTGCAAGCTTGTTAATCACGGTTTCATGAGCAAATAAACGTGTTTATACTCATTAAATAAAAACATAATCAAAATTTATTACTGTAATAAGTAGATTGTATTTACATTTCCCACCAGTAAATACTGTAATATTCTGCTTACGGAATTTTGAGATGATTAAAAAACGAGATACATTATAATATAATGTATCTCGTTTTTTATGACATGAATATATTTATAATTTACTACCAATGGCAATGTAGTAATTATTGTTCGTCTATTGTCAAAAAGCAAAGATATAAAACATTACGAAAAAGCTAAATTCAATTTATTACTAGCATTCAACCGATTGACTTTTTTTTTTGTCGGTATTCGAAGCGTTAATTAAATCACTAAAAGTTAAACAAAAGCACATGTTTCTCGTATGCCATCGACCATACAATCTAAATATTTCAAATAACTTTTCCATAATATAATTGTGATGCGAACATATTTAATGATCTATTTAATGATAATGTTCTTCTTCTACGTGCTTCTTTGACTCTTGGATTCTCTTCATGGCATACTTCATGATCTCAACACGTGGTTTTCATGCCACGCGTGAGGTCAAAGCGGGTCATGTTGAGGTCACTGGGAAATACTGAAAACAAAACCTACGATAGCATCGCCACAGTAATGCAGTTATGATAGAGAAATCAGTGGGAATCTAACGGAGCCCATTTTAAATGTGTGTTTGGACATATTGTGAAGTATCCCTCGTTTTTGTTTACCATTAAGTCTAGAAGTAGAATGCATGGTCTCTCGAACGCCCGTCATCGTTATGATATTTGGTAGGATTAGTTTGAGGGTGCATTTCAATCGTGTGTCCAACAATATAATAATGTATACCGTCAACGTTGAACTGTCTTGGAGGAACATGATAGGTTTCTGGACATGTTCAGATTGTATTCATAATGGAGAATGTGAGGTTTCCCATAATATATACTAGTATACGCTACTGACCGATACGTAGGCTATAACGTGTGGATTGTGGGATTACGCTATATAGCCTATAGTAGCATACACATGTATATATATATAATTATTTCT
Organism: Lepetodrilus fucensis; assembly: GCA_032361325.1. Classification (NCBI taxonomy): domain Eukaryota; kingdom Metazoa; phylum Mollusca; class Gastropoda; order Lepetellida; family Lepetodrilidae; genus Lepetodrilus; species Lepetodrilus fucensis. Next base: position 6,764 of record JAUTBV010129346.1, on the reverse strand, counting down.
CTCTCTTTCTCTCTCTCTCTCGCTCTCTCTCTCTCTCTCTCTCTATATATATATATATATACACACACACACAAACACACACACACACACACACACACACACACACACACACACACGCAGTACGTACAGTATAAATGCTGGATGTATATACTATTATGTGGTAGGCCTATTATATACTACATGTACCATGAAATTAACACAGGCATACGGTTATGAGATATTGCTACTCACCATTTACAGACTTCAAAATGGTATATTTCGTAATTCAAGTAAATCTGTACATAGCCTACATGTATTGCCTAAATACTAGTTTGCTAACTAAATGGATTCATCGGTCATGGATTATAACGTTACCTATATAGTCATGATAGTTGTAGGCCTACGTATATAGAACATTGCCCCTTGGCCACTTACAAGTAAGTCACTTGATTAAGTTCACACCGTTTCATACTGGTTATAGGAAATGCCTACTATAATACATTGGTTGTACAAATCATTCTCATGCATATGGTTCCGATTGCCTATATTAACATCCTATCTTTTGAACAGATAAGTGTAAATTGTATTCACTTCGCAAAATAACTAAAACAAAACCTAAACTTTGTGCTCTTACCTTTTTAATAGGCCTACGAATTTATTTCCCATGAATAAGGAACTCTATCCAGAATAGAAAGAACGCATTGTGTACTAACTTCCCAGCTTGTATTAAAAAAACCACTACTTTAAACAAAGAAGACTTCGGAACATGTTGAAATGTGCATAGTAAAATCCAAACACACACACACACACACACACACACACACACACACACACACACACACACGCACACACACACACACACACACATACACACACATCCTAATATAATAGTTATTTTATAGACATTTAATCCAGGAGGTACAACATACAAACATAGAAATGGTACACAAATATACAGCAAACAATAACAGTCAATGGTATAGGAATGATGTAATGTGATTTACCTATGTTATGGGTAATATAAATACTGTAGTGAGATACATTAAGGCAATACATACTGGATAATACCAAACCACTTAAATTGAAATTTGTATACTGAATTATCGAGTAGCTAAGTGCAATTCTACTTGTGCTATTTCTCTGACAACGGTTAAAAATGCTTGTAATGATATATTTTTTGTAAATTTAGACTTGATAAGTAAATGCATATTGTTCTGCTATTGTAATATGGTTAGAAAAGGTATGACCTGGTAGGAAGCCAACAATGATAAATATATATTTAGTATATTGGTTAAATAAAATTGGTTTTGGGATATAAAGGTTTAAAGGCATAATATCACAGTTGATAGACATGTATAATCGGACACACGAATTTCGATCTGAGACTAAGTACGCTTGATTTATCCATCCAAAGGTTGTTATTTAGTGATGTACTTATCCCCCAGCACTCGATAGTTATAAAACAACTCATATTTTATATTAAATAGGGGAACGTTCCGCTATTTATCTTGTCTAAAGATGTATTACTGTTCTAAGCACGAATCTTCGAGCAAACAGAGTTATGTCGCTTTGCATCATCTCTAAAGAACCGTTGGCCGTATTTGATTTAAACCCGACTTTAAGAGTCGCAGAGGGATTGCAGTGAAGACTTGTCAAACACACAACGGTGGAAAGCTTTTTGGAAGTACAAACATGATTTTATGTATGTCCTGTGAATGTACTTTGCAATAAGAACTAGTCCAAAACAACCATAAATATCTGTGATATTATGCCTTTAACATGACATCTTGTGCAATCTATAGTTAACAGCCGATACATTGCAAGACAGCATTTCTCAAGTTGCTAAATAGTTCTGAAGATAGCTGTTCTTCCCTTTCACAATGTGTGCTTAATGTTCTTCTTGTTAGAGGCATCCTAACCAGTTAGAAGACAAGCGTTCCGTAATTGACTGTACTTTTTTTAACGACAGGTTTGCTAAACTGCACCAAAGGGCCTATTTTCTTGCCCGTGTGCCAACAGCAACATCAATTAGCAAGATGTCTGACTGGGAGAGTTCAACATTCAGCCATAAACTAGACACTTGTTAGCACACACTGTTACGTCACTATTGAATGGAATGTTCTCAATATTCGCTATGCAGTTACAGGTCGTTAAGACCCGGTACAAATTACCCAATTTTACAGAGTACTTGTTTTCTTTCGTTTTCTTTTGCTACTTTTGAGACAGTATCTTCAATGATCTTAGCTGTCATCCGCAGCCGCTTACAGTCACTGCGTCATGGTACTGCACACGAACCGCGGTTGATACAGACGAACCGTGTAATGAGTGATATATAGCTGTATAGATAGATGTATGTGTCTGTTTCCATATATTCCCTGCGTATGAAGTAGGTCTCAGTGTCGAGAAGCTACGTCCCTTGCACAATTTGAACTATGACTATCGGGGTCAGATTATTCAAAGATATGAGACATATTGATCTAACCACCCCGTTAGATGAGTTTTAAATAGTCTGAAAATGGTACCCTCAAAATTAACTTGTTATGTATAATTGTTATCCTGTGGTTTATAGTAGTGTTATTATGGGATTTGTAGTAATGTTGTGCTGAGGTTTATAGTAGTAGTGTTATCCTGTGGTTTGTAGTTGTGTTATTATGTAATTTGTAGTAAATTAATGTTGTGCTACGGTTTGTAGTAGTGTTATTATGTGATTTGTAGTAGTGTTATTATTTGATTTGTAGTAATGTTATCCTGTAGTTTGTAGTTGTGTTATTATGTGATGTGTATAATGTAACTTTGATTTGTAGTAGTGTTATCCTGTGGTTTGTAGTAGTGTTTTCTTAGGTTTATAATAATGTTATACGGTTCGTAGTAGTGTTCTTCTGTGGTGTTCTAAAGTGACACACTATGGCTATACATGTATGCTGTTAAAGGAAGTCGCCACATGCACCAGGTGGTAACACACGAAGAAGCTACCAGAAATCATGGCTGACAGATTTCTTTGAATACACACAGAGAATTATATGAGCTTGTTCTGGAACACGGACAAATAATGCATACTTAATGGCTAAGTTATTTTGACAGATTTGATTGTCACACAATAAGTCTAGACTGTAGACGTTTTTAGTATTTCTTCCTTACATGTGCGTAGATTTATATTCGCGTTAGGTCAGACAAACTGATGTGAATTAATATTCTGGTGACAACCATCTCCTATTTTTAAAAGAAAGATATTTCTTCTAATCTCTAACGTTGGGAAATAATTGTATTTACTCATACAGGGAACAAACCCTAGCTTGTTTATGACCAGTTAATGTGCTCAGATTCTGTGATATACATAATAGACTTTCTTTCTTTATGGGCTAAATGTGTCTGCATTAAAGGCATACGATCACTTATTTTGATAATAGTTGTGAATTAATATGACATTTGAGAGACAATTGGAAACCGTATAGTGTATCCCGACGCGTATGGCATTCGCGTTATATAATAGGTAATAATATTATACCGACACAAAGTTTTATCGTCTACTTTTGGGGAGTTTCCATATCAATCTTTCTTCAGCATAATTTAATTTTGAAACAAAAGTTGTCCTCGGTTACAGTGTGTACTTCAAGTAATATCGCGTATTTTTCACAATGCTAAAAAAAAGGTATAATGTTTGCAAGAAGAGAATAAATCGAGTTCCATGCTAACCTATTTGTACTTTCAAGTTATTCAGAATGCTTGGTTCAGCCTATTGTAAAGAGTATCATAGGCATCTATAGTAACGGTGTTTGTGTTAATGTAGCGTGGAAGACATACTTTATACATACGAAAGATGTCATACATAATACTGGCATTCCCTGTTGACATGGCAAGCATACGTCATGCTCTGTTGCTCGCTATGCACATTCTAACCGTCTTGTTTACTTGCATATATTTTATTTATCCGGGCAAATAATTCAAGAAAAATCTAAACTATTTGAAACTTAGCTGTCTGTCTAGACATGTCAAATGCAGATAGATTCAAATATAAGTAGTTCAAATACCCGTCACTTTGCCTAATTTACAACTAAACGTCGGTATGCTTCAAATCGAGTTGTCTCCCTCAGCGCGGAAGTACTGAAGATCACAAACTGTATAACATATGGCCTCAGACCACAATTAATTTCCTTCTTTGTTTATCACTATTTAGTACAAACCCCAACCTGTATAGTAAAATTACTGTTCTTACAATATTTTTTTGTTCATTGCTAAATATTTTCCTTACAGTTGGGTACACATTTGGTAAAATTGTTAATGGATCATGACGGACCTAGTAACTAGTTACTGCTAAGGTAAACAAGGTCATGGTCGCTGTAAACCAATTTACTCCCGTCAGTCCTGAATTTGACACACACGTGCATAGAGCCAGTGCATACTTTAATGCAACATATAGTGAAATGAATCCATCATCTGTAATCATATGTCATTCTGTCATCTGTCATTCTAGCTATTATACGCAAAAAAAACAGTACCTGCAAGCAAGCCACAGCCTATATAGAGAGCACAATGTTGTCTAACGTCAACGAGTAAGGGGAGTTAATTGTGGTCTTAGGCCATATGCAGGTTTTTAAATAAAGGTTCTTCAAAACTGTCGGTATACTAGCACCTCCAATGCTTCAATGGGGAAAGCAATCAAGTTTGGAGTAACGTTTATTAATATTAACTGCAGGTAAGTTACCTTTCGTGCTAGAACTGCAAGCGTATGGATAATCAGATCGAACTATTAGTAATATTCATGGCATCTAGCACTATTCTTGTGGATACTCGTAACAGGGCATTCTATGAGGATACACTCATTTATGATGAATATGATATATTTAAATATTATGCAATTTTAAATAACGTGGTTTTTTTAATACCTGCATAATTGTGTTCTTCGGTGCTTCCGTGTCAAAGGAGACAACTCAGGTTTAAAGCTAAGCAAGATCGCGCTCGGCTAAAGACTGGATGGGTGTCATACCTGAACGTATCTAGAAAGTCTATCCTGCCCCGGACAAAGACATACCTGAAAAACTTGTGATGTAAAATGCTAGGGCAAGCGGCTTAGTTTGAAACTGCTTATTCATCCTCAGGGAATGGGTACCCGGTGGGATGGTAGGGGAATGTAAAAACTAACGTTCTAGCACATGAAACGGCAGCTTGGGTTGTATACTTCCCATTAAGTTTATAAGGAACGTGAGGGCGCATTAATACAGCGCTAAGAGCACGCTTTCGTGTATGGATCTTTCGCAACTGTCTTTTTAAAGTATTGCTTGGGAAACTGATGTATACCTTACTAAATACATGTATACGGTAATACTCACTAAGCTCACACTCGGTAATACCTAGTAAGACAGTCCATATCCGAAAGGATCGTACAGTATACTGAGTCTAGATCGCGGTGATTTTACTACAGCAGGAAATGACGTAACGGTCAATTTACTACCAGTTTCATGATCATTAAAATATAGGTTTTCCAATTGATAATAGCCTCATTATACAAAAGATAACTACACGGGTGGCTCCGTCATTCAGAACCTACCTGCTGGACCTAGGTCCTCTCTAGTGAGTAGCACTGCGATGTCGTGAGTCTGTGGGTCTGACGGCTTGTACAGATACATCGCCCACTCGCAGAAGTTCCTCACGGACTGGTAGGCGTTTCTCGTCACCGTGATCCTGTCAGCCTGGTATCAGCAATACAGATATTAGAGGAGCATTAACTCTCTAACCCTAACCCTAATCCTAACCCCAACCCTAACATTTATCCTAACCCCAAACCATACTAAACTAAACTAAACTAAACTGAACCCTAATCCTACCCCTAACCCTAACCCGAAGCCTAATCTTAATTCTAACCCGAAACCTAATCTTAGCCCTAACCATAATCTAGCCCCAGCACAAACCATACTAAACTGAACCCTAACCCTATCCCTAATCCGAAACCTAATCCTAATTCAAACCCGAACCCTAATCTTAGCCCTAACCATAATCTAGCCTAACCTTAACCCTAACCTTAACACTAACCCTCATTCTAACCCTAAACCCTAACCCTCTCACAGAGGTTCCTCACAGACTGACAGTCATTCTAATCACGTATAACATGGTCAAACAGCAAAACATATCGACAATCCTTTTACTGATCTCTCCAGCATCCTAGTAGGAATTAAATTTCATTCGGTTTAAATGTTGAATTAGAATGGAATTGCTTTCTCTAATGTGCAAGTCACTAGTAGCAAAGGGAGGTAATCTGGGTAGAGGTGGCGTTGTACAAGGATGTTCCAGGAAACAACAGTATAGTGTGTGTTGTTTCTGGTGGCTTGGGGTGTCTGAGGGAACACATGTGCAACTGGTGTTCTGGTCCCTGTTTCACGACGGCCTCCTAAAGTTAGAAACTCCTAAAGTTATGACCCATTTTATCACATCCTAAGTTTGATGACGATTTAAGAAGGGATATGACTTGTGACTTCGTAGTGAAACACTTTACGAGGTGATAACACAGGTTAGGAGCTTCTAACTAGTTAGGACACCCTTGTGAAATGGGGCTCAGGAAGTTTAAGGCATAATATCACAGATATCTATGGTTGTTTTAGAATAGTTCTTAGCTATAACAGCAAAGTACATTCACTTGACATAAAATCATGTTTGTACTTCCAAAAAGCTTTCCATTTGCTGTGTGTTTGACAAATCTTCACTGCGAACCCCCTGCGACTCTAGAGTCGGGTTTAAATCAAATACGGCCAACGGCTTCTTAATATATGATGCAAGGGGACATAACTCTAATG
>JAUTBV010129335.1:0-12315 GCA_032361325.1 Lepetodrilus fucensis | reverse complement strand
GAGACCATACAGGTCTACAGTATTCCTGGTCGCAGAGACCATATAGGTCTACAGTATTCCTGGTCGCAGAGACCATACAGGTCTACAGTATTCCTGGTCGCAGAGACCATACAGGTCTACAGTATTCCTGGTCGCAGAGACCATATAGGTCTACAGTATTCCTGGTCGCAGAGACCATACAGGTCTACAGTATTCCTGGTCGCAGAGACCATACAGGTCTACAGTATTCCTGGTCGCAGAGACCATATAGGTCTACAGTATTCCTGGTCGCAGAGACCATATATGTCTACAGTATTCCTGGTCACCAGAGGCCATATATGTCTACAGTATTCCTGGTCATCAGAGGCCATATAGGTCTACAGTATTCCTGGTCGCAGAGACCACATAGATGTCCAGTATGTGGTCTCTGCTGGTCAGCTGTCTGGATGACATCCACAAGCTACCTGATCCAACACATAGCTGGACATGAAAGTCAAGTAGACATGTTCAAGTCTTGTAGACACAGACATGTCCATTGATGTACCATCCACCCTGGAACTCATCCTTCAAGTTCTTCATACTGTCTGAATGTTTAGTGGATCAGGGGCCATGTTCCTAAAGCTATTGTATATGTATAATACATTGTTAAGCCTTTGCGGATGAAAATTTGATGATCCTGAAAGAGCAAATTTTCTAAGTCTTGACAATTACGTATATGATAGCTTTAGGAACATGGCCCCTGATCATTGTTATAATGTTGTGTTGTTCTTGTTGCTATTGTGTTGTATTGATAAGTTTATTAAAACATTGTTTCTCGTGTACAATTATGTGAACCATATATGCTAATAATATACAGTAATATCAGAATCAGGTTCCATTTTCAAATAATTCCACCTGACAAGGTATGAGGTCCTCCTTCTACTTCTCTGGTTACATTCTGCAGTTGGACTTTCTTGGTCTACCAATATTCCCCATGTTTCACAGTACCTTGTTATATGGATATGTACATGTGCATTGTTAATATGATCCCGTGGTGACTCATGTGCATGTGAATTTGAAGACCTGCTTCATTTTAACATGAATAAACTGTAACTGTATATAATTGAAAATGTGGTCATCACTTAACGAAAACTTGTTATTGTTTTGCATATACCTTGCCAAATTCATGAGTTTGTTAAATGTTTATAGACTAATGTGCCTCAACAACAAACCCATTATGTAATTTTTCACATTTGTCCTGAGTAAGGTAGTATTGTCCTTCAAACCATTGACATAATCAAGTTGTAAACTTAAAATCTCAAACCTCAGAGATGCATACTAACTGTTAAAACTGGTGTTATTAGTAATATCATATTAAGTAATATAGTGTTATTTTCCTTAAAACAAATATTGTAAGATAATTTCAACGTCATTTAAATGACTTGGTGTGTAACTATGAAGGGCACAATGGTAGGACACTCACAGACAAATATAGTGTATTATAATTAGTAGTACATGTACTGATAAGTCATATATTCCGAATATAATATCAAACTGAAGTAAACTGTTTCTTTAGTGTGTATCATTTGGCCCAAATAACTTATACACTTGTGAAATGTTAATAAATAAACTTGCATATATAGCCGCCAAATAATATAAAATGCGTTGGCCATCACTAGCCAGGACCATGCCAATCTTTTGATTTGGACCCTAGTTGCTAGATTTCAAGTCCAATGGTCTGACTTAGCCAAATGGGTAACCCTACTGGCCAAGATCAGTAGAAGCACTTTTATATCACACAGTAGCTCGAGATTCCTCTATCCCTCCCTGCTGACCATAAGACATGTTTTATATGGGTATGATTTGCCTGATCATATCCATAGTGTGATCACCCTAATCATACATGCATAAAAAGTCTCGTCAGCAAGGGATAGAGGACTCTCGAGCTAGACAGCTACATATAGAGTGAGTGAATATGGAGTTTAACGTCGCTGTGGGAATTTTTCACTCATTTGCGAAGAGCTACATATACAAACAACAATCAATTTATTAATGTCTTCCTAGTATCACACTAGTCTTGAGACTAAATGATCTGGGACACCCCTTCAAGCAGTTCTTGTATCAATTAAGTTATTAACATACCCCTACAACACACCCCTACAATAAGTAGTATTTTCATTCATTCTACATATACTAAACAAAATTAATTAAGGGCCAGCTTTATATAATTTATATAAATTATATCTACAGGCTCCAGGTACTCTTCAAGAACTTTCGTCGCAAATGGGTGAAAGATTCCTGCAGCGACGTTAAACTCTATATTCACTCACTCACTTCAAGAACTTGTACAGATGCTTTGGAAGACGAATGGCACCAGGGGTGCGTTCAAAGACGCAAGCGGCTTACAAGCTGCTTACCAAACTAGCCACTGTCTCAAGAGTCGCATGAACCGTAGATGAGACAGGGAACCAGCTTACTCAGCTCTTATGTCTTTGAATGCACTCCAAGTTCCAAATTTTGTAGAAAGCTTCCCTAGAAATATCTGCCGGCCTTTAATTTATTTTGTTGAGTATATTTCATGCATTTTCAGCAGCATCTTGGTACATATACACGATTCCTTCTGTTCATGGACATACCAAATGCTGTTTTATGCAACATCCATGTACAACATTGACTACTACTACATGTATTACTATTAATGCCCATGTACCACCAGTCTCTAAGTGTGATGGCATGACATATGACACAATGGCATGACTGCATTCATATACATTTATTCTCTGAAGGAAAACCTATCAAATAAATAGGCAACAAAAGGTGTGCTTACAGCAAATTAATGACTGAGAGGGTTGGCTTTCATCGTTAGAAATTGTATTTTTATTTTTTTAAATATCGAGTGACTAATATCCTAATTTTATTTGAAAATGTAAAATTTGGATTTCACATCTTTATTTAATATTCTCACATCTTTATTTAAAATTTGAAATATATTTGTATAATATAATGATTGCAGATATAATTGTCAGGAAATAAATGCAATCCTCGAAAATAATATACTTCAAATTTTAAAGAACAATGCAAGTAAAAAAAAGATAAGATTATCTACATTTTTTAAATTTGTGATAACTGATGATAAAATGAATAATTTATCGTACAGCATCTCTAGTCATAAAGCAAACAGTACAGCCAAATATGTTCATGCGCGAAATGAAATAAAATGCAGCAGTAAGCTACAATGCATGATATATATGACATCTCGCAATCTCTAATGCCGATGAAAGCCTTCAATCATGAATATGCTCTAAGCATACACGTGTATTGCTGTTAATGTTAATAAAAACAGAGATCAGTTAAGAAAAAGATTTACAAGGGTTAACAAAAATAGTGTTATACATAATATACAGGGATTAGTCACAGAAAATGTACAAAATATTAGTTCAAATTTAAATTAGCAGGAGAGACTGAATATATGTTCGTAATTAGTAACAACATTCTCTGAACTGAGCTGCTGACATTATTATTCAAACATCCAAAACTCGTTACACCACCAGTCATCTACAGTGTTAGGAGAACATGACGCAGCCATTTTTTCTTTCTAGAAGCGGCCCGCGATTGAACTTAAATCTATGGAATCCCACACTGAGCTGAGGGGATTGTCAGCGTACACTCGATAAATATACTCGTATCTGGTTAGACTCTGAATCAGGTAGACGTTAATGTAAGGCTGTAGATTAGCTTGGCGGAGCCAGCTATTCCCAGCGTACTCTGAAGACAGACAGAAACAAAAGGGTCAATATGTGAGTTGGAACATAGAGAGTTAATATTAACTGAGTTATTAAAAAGGACCCAAGCTTGGGTTAAAGAGCCCAGCGATTGACAAGACATACCATAATATATGGTATGCATGTTAGATTTGTCATATCCCTAATAATTGAAAAGCGAGAAAATTAAGGTAAAAGATCATTTCCAAACTTATTTTTTCTTCATATTTTTGTATTCAAATGTTGATCTGAATTGATGTCTTTTTACACATTATTTATTGTTGATGTATCTACTCCAATGATATAAAACTACATGTATGCTACAAAGCCAAAGCAAATAATAGAGTATAATCAATAGCTGAGCTCTGTAATAACATATTAATCATATATTAAAATATTAAAATTAAAATATATCAGTCTGTTTTGATCAAAATTTTTAAAATGGCATATTTGCTATATATATCTGATACACTGAATGTAACCAATTCAACATATACAAAGCATGACAGAATTATATAAATATAATTATGCTTATTAATACTTGTTCAAAACAGACTGATAAAAAGTTTACATAAAATGAAAGATTAACAAGTTAAAAAAAAAGAAGTGCTTCGTGCAAATCACTTTCATTCACATGCCAATATGTCATGCCATGCCAACACCATATCCTTGCTGGATACATCACAATTACTGATCTACAGGGCAGCTTCAGTTGACACCAGGGGTAAGAAGGTTAAAGAGCACCACCACAGGAAGGTGTTATCACTGCTACATACATTTTACAGAGGAGTTATTTCAATGATTGTGCTATTGTTATTCTCAAGTAGACATTTGTAAATGTATCATCTTGTGATTCAAATAGAAAGGATAAAACACAATTGCTGTTAATATAAATAACTGCAGATGGTATTATCATGAGTGGGAACTAAGCTGAGACTCAGAAAGATTTGTGGAAGAGATTTCCAAATACCATGTATAGAATAAAATAAGAATGATTTGATTAAAATGTTATAGGTTGTTAATGATATATACTTCAAATAATATGTAATATAACATAATATTTATCTACTTTATCCCTTTATCGATAGTATTATTATGTAAATATATAATCCACTACCAGAATAATTGGTAGTTTTTCACGGATTTTGGCTTTAATGTTTGTTTTATGAATTTGTTGCTAAACATCACTTCAGGATTTTGTTCACCAATGCACAATGATGAGGTTTCAATTAAAGTTTAAATACAAACTGTTCTAAATTGTATGGTTTTATTTTAAAGTAAACTATGTATATATAAGTTAAGTGGGCCAAATTCTAGTCTATCAAACACTGCAGAGTGTAGAGTGTCCACACCATGTCACACCTAAGTGTTGGGGGCATGTCACAAGTATGATGACACGCCCCCTCTCACCACCATGCCCAACAGGAAAGAGACCACATTTGGATTGACAGTGGATGGAAGACAGGACCTAATATACCTGCAATCCCAAACCACACCCACCAGACATTTCTAGTCTGCATGCCAGAGGTTTTCATTATATTCAGCGCCAATACTAAAAAACAACAGACTTTTCTCTCGCTCTGTCGATGTTTCAACTTCCATACTTTGAGTACTCTCGCTACATTATTGTGTACTCAAGGTATTATTTATTTCAGCTGAATATAATGCAAGCCATGGCCGTTGCATGTGGAGTACGTTGGTATTTTGTATTATTGAAATCATACACTTCACTTTTTAATGCAACTGGAAACCACTGGTAATTATAATGGTTGCTTCAGTACCGTAACCAATAAAATAGAGTTCCATAAATACATATAAATACATTAAATTAGCTCTAGACCCAAATTCAAAGCACAAAAAAATAAATTTCAGATTTTTTAACTAAAATAGACTTGCTTCTTATTCTGGTATGTACCCATGTAAAATAATAAAATTAATTCAGTCTGCATATTGTTACAGATGTCAGTTAGCTGGTCAACCAGTGTCAGTTTACAGTTAAGTATCGAAATAGAAAGTAGGGCATCCAAATAAGAAAGTGTATGATTTCAATCCTCTAAAAACTAAATCCACCCACAAAAACATGAAGGAGCTGAACTTACCGAACACCCTCTTTGGTATGATGGGCGTCTGAGACTGCATGGCATCACTGCGACCGTATCTGTTCTCGGCGTAGATGCGGAAGTAGTAGTCCACGTTCTCCGTGAGTCCCGTGGCCGAGAACGTCAGGTTGTCCGCGTCGTTGCGGCCGACGTACATCCACGACTTCTTGCCGTCTTCGCGGCGCTCCACGATGTAGCCGGTGATCCTGGAACCGCCGTCGTAACTGGGTGGCTCCCACTGGAACGTCGCCGACTCTCGGGTGATCTGCAGCTGTTTGATTGGTCCTGTGGGAGGCTGGGGCGGGCCTGTGTGGTGATGGACAGGTGTAGCAGAGTTAAATAACCAATCAACATCCAGTAACAATAGGAACAATGTAAATTCATAGCAGAGTTCAGCTGTAGCTAGTTTTAAGGTAAACTCATTCTTAAATTGTGAATACTTGGTCAGACTTGTGAATACTTGGTCAGTAAATCATAAATAATTTGACCAAAACAAATTTATTACTTTACACATCTGAGTGAATTATTGTTTTATGTTGCAGAAGGAATCTTTCACCTACACACGACAAACTTTACAGTTGTATCTACATAAATAGAATATTAATAGCTGGTTTAATAAGATAAGCTAATAGTTTATATTGCCTGGGGGAATATGAGGTCTACTAACCATAAGGACTCTTTGGAATGATTGGTGCTTCTGTGTCTAAAGGCTGGCCGATGCCTACTGCATTCTCAGCCATGACACGGAAGAAGTAGCCGACGTTGTCTAGCAGGTTCTCTACCTTCACACTGGTCACATCAGCCTTAACCTGTGGAATTGACACTCACATGTGAAAATCTTCATCACTTGACAGACCAACCAGAAAATGGATAATGAGACATGAATAATTTCCAAATAATTTGATATATTATATTTTAATTGTTAAATAATATATTCTTCAAAATAATTTATAAAGAGCCACAAAATATATTCCAGAAAACGAGTGAGCTATTGTTTTACGTCGCAGTAGGAATCATGTAGATTTACATGTACATAGCTCTTCACTCTATGATTCTCCTCCAAAATTTGACCCAATATGTTTGTTTACCTTTGCAACTCGCAGCCAAGATGGCTTTCTGATGTCAGATTTCTCCACGATGTATCCGGTCACTCTGGATCCTCCATCGTTCTCCGGTGGCTGCCATGACAGTTTGGCAGAGTCGTCTGTGACGTCGCTGCACATCAGCGGTCCCACGGGTCTGGAAGGCTTGCCTGTAGGGACATCATCATCATCATCATCATCATCATCATCATCATCTTCATCATTATCATTATTTCGTCTGCTACTACTACTATTATTACTACTATTTTTTTTTATAAGGAATATTTACCAAATTAACGCTGAAATATGTCTTAATTTGGATTGAAAACAACATTAGAATTCTTTTAGAAGCAATTTAACACATCTGAGTACATCAAAAAGTTCTTCCTGCTTACCCATTTGTCTTGAAGGCACGATGGCATGTTTGAGTCCAATAGGAGGGCCGTAGCCCATGATGTTCTTGGCACGGACCTGGAAGAAGTACTCGTAGCCTTCAATGAGGCCTCGGACATCGTACATGAGGTCGTAACCTCCGACCTCTCCGGCGGATATCCACGTGGCAGCCTTGCCGTCACGCTGTTCGACCTTGTATCCCGTGATGACGGCGCCTCCGTCGTGCTGGGGTCGGCGCCACACCAGACTGACCATGCTGCGGTCCACGAACGTCTCGGACAGGTCTTCTGGTGGCCCGGGGAGGTCTGTAGAAGAAGATTAACACAGGGATTAAAGTTTCACAAAATTAAATTCAGATTTTAAGTTCTGCCTCAAATATCAACTATAAATTAGAGTAAAAAGCATAAAATCTCAATAGCAGTAAATAATAATAATATATATTGTGCTAAATTTCATACACGTTAAAGCGTTGCACTATTATTATCCAGGTAAATGGATCAATGTGCACCCGTTATACCTTCTCAATTCTCAGTCTATTGGTATAGTGCTTTGAATTAAGAAAACAAAACATTTTGTTATTTATTATTAAACAGATCTTGATTATGTTCTATAGTTCTTTATATTACTCATAAATCAGATTATTAATGGAAAAATCACTAATCACAATCTGATGATGGGAATCCGCAACTCACCAACTGCTCTTTCTGGCATGATGGGTTTGGGCAGCATGGCTGGTTCACTGAGCCCCTCGGCGTTCTCCGCCATCACTCGGAACATGTACATGCGTCCCTCCAGCAGGTTCTTGGCCTCAATCTTGGTCACGTCCGGACCCGTGTCTCCGGCTCTCTGCCACTGCATCCTGTCGGCGTCACGACGCTCCACCACGTATCCCGTCAGCGGGTGCCCTCCGGTGAAGTCTGGCGGCAGCCATTCCAGCATGACGGCCTCGTCGAACACCTCGGAGGCTCTGAGATGGCTGGGTGGTGATGGAACATCTGTGGAATACAAGGAAGCAGAATATAATTTCTGTCTGGTATGGACTTTGAAGCTTCTATAGTTCATATAAAAGGTGTGTCTAAACAGTGTTCGAAATAGAGCCCGTCCGCGACGGGTTATTTTCAGCGAGGACGGGCAACGTTTTCTCCTTGCACGCCTGTATGTCATGTTACTTTTTGTTAGTTTTTCAAGATGTATATCATCGATCACTGGCCAACATGTATGAGGACGGCTAACTTCTCAGTCTTACCAGTCCTCATGGCTGGCAGTGAAATTGATGGAGTTTTATACACTGGACTAAAGAGTCAGGATGATGTAAGAATCCTGGATACTGTTCCACAGAAATATTGTAGTCCTACTCTACGAGTCACAACTCCCATATGTTAACATAGAGCTACTACTCTTGTAGTGCTACAATTGTCCTGTGGAATGGAACCATGTACAATATTAATGACATTATCATATCAGAATCAGGTATAATTTTCAAAGGATTCCATTGGACTTCATGGTATTGGTCATGTTCTTCAATCAGGATTTCCATAATATTAGAGGTAACGACAGTCAGGATAATGTCAGAATGCTGTATTATGTTAACAGCTTACCGAACTGATTCTGTGCGACGATGGGTTTCTTGAGTTCCAGGGGAGCCCCAGTGCCCATTTTGTTTTCCGCTGCTACACGGAACATGTACGCATGATCCTCGATGAGACTCGACAGATGGTAGCTGGTGACAGGGCCCGCAACTCTGGCAGCCCTCATCCAGCCACTGACACGTGTCGTGTCGTTCTTCTCGATGGTGTATCCGGTGATTGGACATCCTCCGTCGTCCAGCGGCGCTTGCCAGGACAATGTAGCGGAATCTCGCTTCATGTTGGTCAGATGCATTGGTCCTCTGGGTGCTCCTGGTGTCTCTGTTGATGGAAGGGTGCAAGTTATAGTGTAGCTTACATGAACATTGATTATGGATCTCCTGTCCGATATAGCCTTCTAATCCTAATGTTGTCTAATCAGGAGTATCTTGTTGCCCTCAGAAGAAGTGAGTGAGTGAATTATTGTTTTACATCATAGCAGGAATTTTCCAGGGGCCGGTTTTTCAAAGCCTGGTTAAGCCTTAACGAGCTGTTAAAGTAGTTTCCTCCATAGGGCATAGTTTAATTGGGTTTTGAATAACTGGCCCCAGACAGATGAAACTAAAGAAAAATTAATTTTGCGAATTTACAAATATGTCGAGATGCTTAGAACTTTGGCATGTAGTGTATAAATGCTATCATACCGAGTGGTCTTGTTGGTCGGACTTGAGTATCGAGGGTGTTTGGTTTGCCCTTGCCGACAGCGTTGACGGCACACACTCGGAAGTCATACGTGTCACCAGTATTCAGGTTCCGGATGTTCTGTCTGGTGGCCAGAGAGCTGACCTCTGCCATGCTTTTCCATTCGCCGTGTCTGCCCGTGCAGCCCTCTATGACGTAACCCGTGATTGGCGAACCTCCGTCATCTAAGGGAGGTAACCAGTCCAGCATTGCTGAGTCAGCGGTGATCTTGCTGGCTCGGATACGTCCAGATGGTGGTCCAGGTGACTCTGTGAAAGAAGAACACTTGTTTAATTCACAGCAAAGAGTACATTTACAATGTCGCTTGGCCTCAATATTACATTTTTAACCATGTTAACAGTACATTTACAATGTTGCTTGGCCTCAATATTACATATATCAGTATGTTAACAGTGCATTAATAATGTATGAATATAATATATCTTAAGTTCAACAAAATTGGCACTCATATTATCTTTCATACTTGAAAATGTTATCCAAATAAATATATTACTATGCATTCTGTATTTGCTTCAATTCCAATGACTTGAAATTCCCAGAGATCCATATTTTATATTCTTATTTTTATTTTATTATTATTTTTAATATTCATAATTTTTACATTAAATTTGTTTTTAATTTCAATTTGAAAATAATAATTTATTTATTTTTACCACAAATGTACATTTATTTATTTAAAGTTATTATTATCATTATTTATACTATTATTATTATTTATTTTGTCTGAGATGACTATTTTACCTGGTTGACGTCTGCAGGAAGCGGCATCAGCAGACTCCAGCGGCAGACTCAGACCCTCGTCGTTCTCAGCGAAGACTCTGAACACATAGTCGTTGCCCTCGATAAGCCTGTTGAGAGTGTAGCACTGAGTGTTGGGCTTCACAGAGTCCACACGTAGCCACGACTGCCTCTTGGCCTCGCGACGCTCGATGATGTAGTTCTTGATGGGCAGACCTCCGTCACTTTCCGAAGGCTTCCACTTGATCGTGGCCGAGTTCTTGTCCACACTGGTGATCTCGAGAGGTCCAGTAGGTGCAGATGGAACATCTACAAAGGAAAACATTGAGTTATGCAGTGCTTCAACATATATGTCACGGATACGCCAATTGATCCAAGCAACATGTTGAGGACAGCTAATTAAATGGATCAGATATTTCTTTAGGTTCTGATTTAACATTAAATGTCAACAATACACCAATGCTTCTAAACCATAATTGAAATATAGAGATACATCTTCAGGAAAAAAAAATCTAAAAACTGATAACATCCTATGCCCAGTGAGTCAAGACTTACTGTAAGACTGCACAGGACAAAGATTGAGTTAGGTATACTTACTGTAAGGACTCTTTGGTGTTATTGGGTCCACAGAAAGCAGAGGATCAGATATTCCAGCAATGTTCTCAGCCATCACTCGGAAGTGGTAGCTGTTGCCGGGGGTCAGATAGCCGACGTCGACCGTCGTCTGTCCAGCCTTGACTCTGTCGCAGTGACTCCAGTTGCTCTTGTAGGCTTCCCGCTTCTCAATGAGGTAGTTTGTTATGGGAGAACCTCCGTCTTCTTCTGACGGCAACCAGGACAGAGTCACTCCATCTTTCCTCACGTTGATCACCTTCAGAGGACCTTCTGGTGGTGTGGGCGGCTCTGTAATTTACAGAAAGCAAACCTGTTAATATCCAGACTTAAAATGTATCAAATTCGTTAGACATCATAGAACTACAATAAGCATGGGTTTTGGTCTCTGTTGCTTTGATGACTAAAAGCAAAATTAAAATAAAATGTAAAAAATCCGTAAACGTTTTCATGCTAAGCACCCTTCAGACGAATAAATATGTAAATAAATATATATATATATTGAAAAACTGTATTGATTATTTTAGAACACATTGTATTGCTGATCCCTGCTGGACTACCACAGGCATCTCTAGTTACCTAAAGCATGGCTTCAGTGGTAGTCCTAAACCTAATGGATACAATGATTAGTGCAATACTTTTTTAACTTACTAATGACAGCCTTGACAGACACAGCTCTGTCTGTGGCACACATCTCGCCGACTCCAATACTGTTTTCAGCAGCCACGGCAAAGAAGAACTTTTGGTCTGGCTTGACGTCCTTGACCTTGTAGGACATCTTGAAGGCTTCCACCGTGTCGATGTCCACCCACTTGGAGCCAGGCTTGTCCTCCTTCTGCTTGATGTGGTACTTCTTGACTCTGGAGCCGCCGTCTTTGAGTGGGGCGTTCCAGTCCAGGTTGATGTAGTTCTCAAACACACGGCCAATGTGGATGTATGATGGAGCCTCTGGTACTTCTAGAAACAAAGATTGAAGAAGACTTTACTTGAAGAACACTTTACTTGAACACTTTACTTTGATGAACACTTTACTTGAACTGAAGAACACTTTACTTGAAGAACACTTTATTTCATTAGGATTTATTATTATTTTTTTATATATTTTTTGCTTCACGACTTGTCAATTTAGGGCACTTTACTTGAACACTTTACTTTGATGAACACTTTACTTGAACTGAAGAACACTTTACTTGAAGAACACTTTATTTCATTAGGATTTATTATTATTTTTTTATATATTTTTTGCTTCACGACTTGTCAATTTAGGGCACTTTACTTGAACACTTTACTTTGATGAACACTTTACTTGAACTGAAGAACACTTTACTTGAAGAACACTTTATTT
>JAUTBV010129324.1:0-12317 GCA_032361325.1 Lepetodrilus fucensis | reverse complement strand
CAAGGATGATAACTGCATTGCCACTCTACAGTCAGTGCATCCTATCAATATCGCGTCAGAAAGGTAACTTTCGCGCATAGCTTGTCAGTGTAATGGCAAATTTTTAGCAAATACACACATAACTAACAAAATTAATATTATTATTTTTGAAATTGAAGGACAGTAGATGAAGATACTCACGTAGTTAGCACAATGGAGACAGCGTCGTTCAACACACTTTCTCCGAAAACCAACATGTACAAAATGGGGTCGACATCGATGGCATGAAAGATAGCCAGTGTAGCGACAGGGTCGACAGCAGATATCAATGAACCAAAGGCAAAGCTTTCCACAATGTCTAATTGGTAAGCAACTTCTGCCTAGAAAGATGGAAAAACCGTCAGTTGAATCAATAAATAATATTAATTATGTTCGAAAGTTTGCATTCATTTATCTCATGTGATATACCATGCGATAGAATTACAATATTTTTGCTAAATTATCTGTGTGATCTACATTTAGATAAATAAACAGATTTGTTTGGATTAACCCAAGATGCCATAAAGAGCAGTGCTTGTGTCTAATCCAACAGGGAGAAGGTTAAATATGAACACATTCTGAATTCAATTTTTTTTGGGGTACACAGGTAGTACAAAATAATAGCTTCTATTTTTATGCCATAAAGTATTTACCAAGATGATATACCAATATAGGTTATGCATTTCATGGCAAACCAATGATAGATTTATCTCCCCTTAGAGATTATCACCCCTTACCTGACCCAGGATGTATATACCCCCTCCAACCACCACAGCAGATATAGCTGTACCAAACACAGCAAACACCATGATAGACCCAATGTTCTGGAAGAAGTTGCCCTGCAAAAACATAATCATCTCACATAAGGCCATGTTAAAGTGACTCAAACACAGAATTCACAATGAATAATCTAAAGAACTGATGATCCTACACCACGTACAGTGATTGATTTCCTTCCAAATGATCCGTTATCGATAAATCAGCTCATTTTCGGAGCAGTCAGCTGGTGAGTTGAAGTATGTGATTGCCTCTCAACCATCTGACTGAGGACCAATCACAGTGTACACTTCTAAGCATGAGACTAACACAAGAGGGGAATGCTGACATTTGTAAACAATCCATTGTTTATCACTGACAGGTAAAAGGATTTATTTAAGGTACACATTTCAGGTACACATTTCAGGTACACATTTAAGGTACACATTTCAATTTTCAGACTCACCTTGTGCAAATTATACCCCGATTCGAATATAATAGGTGGCAGCAAAACTATAAAAAAGATATTCGGACGAAAGGCTTCTTGATCCTGTAACAAATGGAAATGTTTATTAAATGAAGAATGGAAACTTTACATTTAATTAAATTAATCCTGTATGCTATTGAAGTAAATTAATCTTATTCATTTAAAAGAAGATATTTAAAATATTTGTTTGTTTGTTTGTTTGTTTGTGCTTTCAAGATCCTTTTAACTTACATCACAGCTTGTCAGTTTATGGCAGGAGGAAACCCACATCTGTAGCACTGAATGTTGCAGTAAACCTGCGAGCACCAGCTGGTACTGACAAACCAAGGATGTTACCTGCATTGCCACGGCACAGACAGCCACTCTTAAGTCAGAAAGGTAACGTTTGTGAAATAAAACTTTGAAATATATCTTGTATTCACATTCTTACCTTCCAATTTCCAAAGTTGAAGAGTTTCAGCATCAAACCAATCAGAGCTCCTTAAAATGTTACCAAACATTGTAGCCACAACATCTAATTTTATAAAACATTTACTAATTACGAAAATGACAATTTCATTAAGCATCTCATGAAATTTACACTATTTGGGCATCAATGATTGTCTCTGGGGTTTAGAAGATTAAAATAGTGGTTTTTTTTTAAATAATGTCTATGATAAATAATAAGATAACTACCTGTAGAAAACAATGCTGATTGGATTCTGGGTTACAGTTTGGCATGAAATGCATTGACACCCCTATTTCGTAGATTACTAGTATCTCAGTAAATACTTCATTGAATGAAAATAGGGGTGTTAATGCATTTCATGCCAAACTATAGAATACCTGAGATATTCACACTTACCAATGAGGACGATCGCTATACTCTCAGGTAGATAGTAAAACTTGGTCTGGATGAGCATGTGTGTCATTAGAATACTGATTGCTGAAAGGAAATAATAACAATAATGATGATGATGATGTTGATGATGATGAAGATGATAATAATAATAATAATAATAATAATGATTAATAAAAAAAATGATATATTATTATTATGCTTTATGATGATGTTGATAGTTATTACCAATTAATAATAATAATAATAATAATAATAATAATAATAATAATAATATGATAATAATAATAATAATAATAATAATAATAATATGATAATAATAATGACATTAATAATGGTGATACTGATTTATAATGATAATGATGATAATGATAATTGTGATGATGATTATTAAGTTGATGTAGGATCCGGGTAATTACCATTACAGTGCTAATACATTGTGCAACAATAGCTTTGTGCAACAGCCCAATTAAATGTCAATCTCACACTTGGCAAGCTCATGTAAATCTATGGATGAATTTATTATTTTAACGCACCAGCTGATATCTTCGTCATTGGATCAATAAAACAAGTCTATCACAGTGAGCTACCAGATTGGCAACCATGATGTTAAATACATGAAGCATCGCATTTCCACTTAAAATATACATAACATGGTAGTAACCATGGTAACATTAAATACTATTTGTTGACATTTCTAGAATTATTATTCTGATATGTTCTGAGGAAGAATTTTGAAAAATAATGTTATGTAGATACATTCAAAAGAAATACATTTAAATTATTTATAAATTACTGGTATGTGTACATAATATGATGCTATCTTCAGTGGTGTTATATACTGTAAATCATGAAATTAATGCGTCACTAATTTAATGCGACCTCTAGATTTTAGACACCAATAAAATGCGAATGGTCATGTCTTCATACATGATTTTCCCCAGTACTTACCTTTAATGCGCAGCAATTAAAGGCAACAATACGGTGGTTGCCTTTTTCGCAGTAATATTATGTTCACATTAATTTCATGATTTATAGTACATAATACAGACAAATCATTGAGTTATCTCACTACCATCAACGTATCTGAATACAGACCACAGTTTAAAGATATGTCTTAATTACTTATTATTTTAATTCAACGTCATTAGACGCAGTCTTACATTCCATCTGTCGGGTCACGAAAATCATCAGGGAGTATAATAATAATGATATCAGGGAATAACAATTATGTCATGAAATTTTGATTCATTTAGAAAAGGCTTAATTGCTCCAACAACTCACCCACAATAAGCAGCACAAAGAAGATGGTGAGACTGGAGTGGTGTTCCTCTTCCGCGGCGCCTTTCTCCGGCAGATCCGCTTCCGGCGCCGGAGCCGTCGTGGTAATGGTAGCCGCCGTCGTGAGGTTCCATAGCGATCCATTTGTGTTGCTGAAAGCCAGCAGAACAAGAAAGAACTTACAGAACATCACACAAATGTGGCTCTGGCATATAGTCCTAAATACAGAACGTAGATGATATCACACAACTGTGGTTCTGTCACTGACAGTCCTAAATACAGGACGTAGATGATATCACACAACTGTGGTTCCGTCACTGACAGTCGTAAAGACAGAACTTTGATGATATCACACAACTGTGGTTCCGTCACTGACAGTCGTAAAGACAGAACTTTGATGATATTACACAACTGTGGTTCTGTCACTGATAGTCTTAAAGACAGAACGTAGATGATATCACACAAGTGTGGTTCTGTCACTGATAGTCGTAAAGACAGAACGTAGATGATATCACACAACTGTGGTTCCGTCACTTACAGTCGTAAATACAGAACTTTGATTATATCACACAACTGTGGTTCTGTCACTGATAGTCTTAAAGACAGAACGTAGATGATATTACACAAGTGTGGTTCTGTCACTGATAGTCCTAAAGACAGAACTTTGATGATATCACACAAGTGTGGTTCTGTCACTGACAGTCCTAAAGGCAGAACTTTGATGATATCACACAACTATGGTTCTGTCACTGATAGTCCTAGAATACAGAACTTTGATGATATCACACAACTGTGGTTCTGTCACTGACAGTTGTAAAGACAGAACTTTGATGATATTACACAACTGTACATCACACAATTATGCCCTGGCATATAGTCCTAAAGACAGAGGACATCACACGATTGACTCTTGACACATGGTCCTAGAGATAGAACCTAGACGACATCACACAACTGAGTCTCTAGCATATAGTCCTAAAAACAGAACTCCCAGGGCATTATACAACAGTAGTACTTCCACTGATAGTCCTAAAGACAGAACCTGACACATGTAGTCCTAGAAACAGAACCTACAGGACATCACACCATGGAGTCTCTGATGAGTATAGTCCTAAAGACAGAACCTATAGGACATCACACCATTGAGCTTCTGATGAATACAGTCCTAAAGACAGACACTATAAGACATCACACCACTGTAGTTCTGACACAGATAGTCCCAAAGCTAGAACACACAGGACATCACAGAACTGTGGTTCTGACACATACCCTCGAGAACATTATGCAGCTGGAGTCAAACATATACTGTTCAACAGCCTGGAATAATTAGCACTTATACATTCATAAAATTACAGACAAGCAAACAATGGCGGAGCACCATAAGCATGTTACAGCGTAGGAATATTTGAGTAACGGATGAATACCGCGGGATTATAATAAGCATTGTGTGGAAACGCACTTATAATTACGATTGGATTCCATTTCGAATTGACGGTAATATTTTCGCATTTTTATATGTTTAAAAAAAACAAAATCACACTACCTGAAATTACATTCTAAATTATTAATGTTATTATCTAATATACTGTAATATTAATATTGATTAAAAACAGCTAATTTATATCATAGAGTCCTGGCTATCATGCATACATGTGCTTTCCATTAGCAGATTAGTAAGCTCATACATGACATACGAATAACATTACTGGATATTTTGTGAATTTGTATTCTTAGTCAGGGATTTTAATTGGAGTACTACATATATATATATATATATACATTCTAGTATCTAAAATCATTCTTGCTGCTGCTACTACTACTATATATGTAATCATAGCAATTAAAGAAAGGGGTACTGTATGTGATTTTAAAAATGATTAGTAGTAGAACTAGTAGTACATGTATTACTATTAGTATTACTATTACAGGGTTTTCCCTAGACCTAAAAAAATTAGTCATGATGACTCTCACCAAATAATTTTGAGAGTTTTTTTAGAGTCATTGTGATTATGAAGCAAAGACAATCAAAACTAAATAACATGATTTATGAATTTTGATTTGTGATTTGCAAATATTTTGTTGCGTCAGATGTGCCACAACAGAGTTTTATGAAGGAGTATTTTGTCCAATTAATGTGTCAAATACTCAGGATTCCTGCGTCAGGTAAAACCCTGCTATTAATAGTAGTAGTATTATTATTATTAACCAAAACTTACCAAACAAAATAATAATAATAATAATAATAATAATAATCATTTAATCATCACCATTATTATTATGATCATAATCATAAGAACAGTTTGTCATTACATGATAATCAAAGGATTCATTGTACATCATGTACAGTAAAGACTAGTAATATGCACGAAAAACATAAACGTAGGTGGGTCTCACGAGTCTTCAGTTACCAATAATACTAGTATGCATAGTATTTCACATTGCTAGTATACCATCATACCATAGATATCAAAATAGGCAATCATCCACTACCATCTCCATGAGCATGAATATGATCCTATGTTAAATAAACATTTACAATGCAAATTGCCACGCCGGATAAGCAGCAGGTGAATTATGATACAAGTCATGCAGATGGTTGATCTAGAACTATAGATAGAATTAAATAAACACATTTTATTATTGAAATTTGTATACCTTTGAAAATGAATTAGCAGTACCGTAATGTATTCATATAATGCAACATGTTACATGTAATATAAAACTATTTGAAATGTTTGAAAATCCAGGGTTCACAATTAACACTCGCCAGCCCATTTCTCCCAATGCTAAAGGTATCCTAAGGGCGAGTAGGAATTCATGTCTTTTGTTATTTGTATCATTATTCGGGCGAGTACGTTTTAAAGTTAGTTATTAACACTATATCTGCTGATGGCAATCGGAAATGCCCTAAAGAGTTGTGTCTGTGGCTAATCTAGAAGGGTTAATGTTGTGCCCAAATGTTGTTCTTACTTTCGTTGCATACAAACAAACAAACATTATATATGGAGTAGATATGTTCAAGAATGCAATATTGAATTATTAACAATTCAAGCAAGTTAATTTTATGGAGTATATCATAAGTGTAATGAGAAGATGCAATGAAGTAATATGATTGGCTCTATAAAATATTTTATAGTCAATCTGATAGCATGTTTAAAAAACGGATATTATGCAATAGAAAGTTGACCGTTTGATATTTCATATAATTCTAGGTGTGTCAGTTTGACCAAAATTGATTCAAGTGTACAAATTCAGACGATTGACATTGTTGACATACTCAAACGGTGACCTGCTTTGGTATTCATATTTGGAAGCTAATAACAAATGAAATGCTATGACACTACTATCAGGGCAAATATAGCGTTAAAAAAAACCTAATGTTTGAGAATGCTCTACCTGTCAAGCCTGTACTATGATGTAGCCAGGTATGATACGAGATGCTCCTACTGGTCTCGGCCTGCGGGGTTACCCCTTTGGCTCAGTCAGTACAGCATTAAGACTCACAATTCAGCAACTCCATGGATAATAACTAGTTACTTAAAAACGTCGCCCGAATAATGATACAAATAATAAATGTTTACAAAAGAAATGAATTCCTACTCGCCCTTAGGATACCTTTAGCATTGGGATAAATGGCCTGGGCGAGTGGGCGAGTGTTAATTGTGAACCCAGAACTCGGGTTTGAATTCCAGAATCAGCATGATCCTCTGTTACAATGGCATAACATGTCTCTCGTTACGTTACAACACAATAAATCCATAAAATATTACTGTAAAATATATGTCTTCTGAAAACCACTAGCCGAACAAGATACAGTTGTCTATTAGCTACAGCAAAGATTGAGACAGGTTATGGATAATATTAAAATTAAGAGTTCTCTCCATCTAATCCTTAAAACTTTGGGAAGTATGCCTACTTGTACCATTAACCCACACTTTTTGTTCATTAATCCATAGAAGAACAATCGGAATAATCACTGCGTAAAATAAAAATAATAAAAATGGCCAACACGCATGCTGGTTTGATGAATAACTCAATTTTAGTACTGGAAGTTACAATGAAATCCTGGGAGAACTTGGCAATTGTTTCAATGAAGTGCTCTAATAGTATAAAGACCATGGTAAGCAATTTTGTTGCCACTACTACAGGTCCTGGGTATCGTTTCACGAAGCTCTACTACGAGCCTAGTCGATCGTGCTCTCGTAGGCCTACTCGTAGCGATCTCTTCTATGTACATGCAGGGATCGTATTGCAACAGCTCTATGGTGTCGTACTGAATAAGAGAGATATCCTGGATGACAACTCAACTGCCGTAGCATAGAATTTGACAATCAGGCAAAAGAACAGTGGTTCTGTTGCGAACCAGCGTGAATACATTGCTATGAATGATGTACAAACTATAGTAAACTTTGAAGGGCAAGCATTCGGAAAAGTTATTTGTTTCAAATTGTTTGTTGTTTTTTAATTGATTGATTTACAGATTATAGTCTTTGAAACCCTTGGCCTGCCATTCATCTTGGACTTTATGAACAGTGACGGTCGAACAATGAATTTAACGTCAAAATCATGACAATGGGCTACAAACTGAGGAAACGCAAATTCATCGCAGTGATTGGGAACCAGTTTATTTTGTCGTTGAACAATGTTGTGTTGCACCTAAAATTAGTTCGACAAAAGAATTTGCTTTCAAATTTACAAATAAATCGATTATCGTACGATTTCGATGAACGGTTCCTATTACAAACACTGTCGGTGTTTAATGAAGTTCCCACATGGTTAATCACGATAACCTCACAGAAAATTTGCAATAGGAACCGTTTATCTCCTAATTAACATCCATCAAATATGGCATCATTCCCGGCGTTTCGAGGATGAATATTCTCAGAGTACATTCACTCAAACTACCGTTATTTTAAAAACATTTAATAGTAATAATCTTGTGTATTATTGCACAAGCTGTAGTCACACAGTACTGACTCACAATCATAGGGCTTAATTTCGCTTACTTTGATCCTGAGATTGTTTCATTTGTTGCATTAACAGGTGGTATGGCAGATACAGTTGTGGATGGCAATGGCATGAACTTGGGTAACGGTATGTTGGCATCCCTCCGGACATCCTTCTTTTTATCAGAGCCAGAGTTGTCTTTGAACCTTCTGTTTACATCACCCGGCGAAAAGGTGTCTGCTAAATAAACTACTAATACTGCAACAAAAGCTGCCACCATCTGTCTGTGAAACATCACGGCTGTACGGCCGTTTTACAGAATTTATAAGTTCATGTCAATTCAACCAAATTATGTTGTCATTCTTGAAATCTCGAAGCTTGTAACCAAAAATATTCTTTTACGTATTCGCGTGTTGACACGAAGCGGAAGTTGTGGAAATCACCAGCCTCGTTTTGAATCCAATATGTCTGCGCCCATACGGTGAATTATTTTGAGAAAGTAATATTACGATTACTTCTTCCAACAACTGTTCAATGACCAGAATATATGTGTGTGAACCTCTAGGTTTTACCTCCCCAGTTTAGATATACGACCTGAATGACTGTAAATAAGATCTAAGAGGTGATTCTGCTTAGAACAGCTGTAGAACAATTCAAGAACTACAACGATTTGTTTACTTTTGACATTTTGTAAACATGGCCCGCTCAGTTGTGTTAGATCTGCTCGAATGCATCAAGAAGGGTGACGTTGGTACCGTGCAGGAGATGATTGATGACAACATTATCCATCCCAGATGTTGTGAGGAGCTTCCATTGTATTTCCAGCCTGCCTATACGGCAGCAATGCTAGGACAAGTCCAAGTCTTGGACACACTTCTCGCTTATGGGTTCCAATCCCTCCAAGAACGACACCCCTTACACGTTGCCTGTGTGATGGGAAATATAACCATCGTAAAGCTTCTGGTGGAGAAGTACAAAACTGACGTCATGCTTCGCGACGCTAAAGGACAGACTCCATTATATCTCGCGACGTTCAACGATAATTTCCACATATCGAAATACCTCGTCGAGTGTGGAGCAGATGTGAACATCGGAGGAAGATTACATCCTTTGCTCATTACCGTGCTTCACTATAAGCCTCATATGTGTAAATACTTCATCGAAAAGGGCGCAGATTTGGACCAGTTTGATAGTTTTGGACGATCGTCGTTAGAAGTGGCAGCAAGGAACGGACACAATGACCTTACCCTTCAACTAATAGAAGCTGGTGCTGACATGAACATACAGAATCGTCGAACTTTCGGTACACCCTTTCTCAGCGTGTGTCGATCGGGGAGACTGTCATTACTGAAACTGCTGTATTCCCACGGAGCCGACATCAACTCACGCGACATCGACGGAGACACCGCTCTGCATATCGCTGTCGTCGAAGGTCACTATCACATCGTCCGTTATTTGATCGTCGAGCTCGTCAGTCATCTCGACATCGTAAACAAAGACAACCAAACTGCCTTTTCAATCGCTCTCGAAAACAAGGACCATGGAATCGTCCACATGTTCCACGCTGCTGGGTACCCGGGAGGATATTCCGCCACAGAGAAACTCCTGGATTCCGCCGACCACGACGATCAAGAGCAAGAAATGTTTTGCAAGTCGCTCATCCACGTGTTCAGTCAACCGTTTTCCTTGCAGGAACTTGCCGTCTTTTCGGTGAGAAAACATTTGAGTTCTCATCACGCTCATGTTGAGCCGGTGGTTCATGCAATGTTTGT
Source organism: Lepetodrilus fucensis (assembly GCA_032361325.1). Lineage (NCBI taxonomy): Eukaryota > Metazoa > Mollusca > Gastropoda > Lepetellida > Lepetodrilidae > Lepetodrilus > Lepetodrilus fucensis. Next base: position 2,218 of record JAUTBV010129324.1, on the reverse strand, counting down.
TCCTAAGGTCGTCAAAGATGTGCTCATGTTGTCTCACATTCCACAATACCGACCAAAGACTTGTGAAAAGTTCACGTTGTATTAATTAATTGATTGATTTTAAAATTGTGCTCCTACCCCGTATTGAATGTGTACATGTCTGCAATATTTTTATATAATTAATGCAGCTGGTCAAGTTCAATAAAAACTCATTCGTTCATCATGTTGATTGTCAATTTGTGTCCGATGGTATCCGATTTCCTTAACCCTCTCCATGCTGAAGGCAATCAGAGATGCCCTAAAGAGCTGTGTCTGTTTAATCCAGCAGGGAGATGGTTAAATCCTACTTTCTCCCATCCTCGAAAACCCGGGCCATTAGAGTTTACGTTGCTATGGGATGAATGTTTCACCCGATGTTAATTTATCATACAAAATAGAAATGTCAATAAAATGCCTCATAAGGTGCCCAATCTGTATTATTTTATGCAGAGGAACGACGTTCGAAAGAAGGAATGGGTAAAAAGGCTTGATTTGCAAGTGCTGATGCTCTTCTTAACCTACCCGGACGTGCAAATTCAGCCTATTTGCCTACAGGTTTCTGGTGCAATATTTATAATTTTTTAATTTTGGTCAATGAAATAAGAAAATGGAGTGTGTTTTTTTCCATTCCATGAAGTATTTACCAAGATAATCTACGAAATAGGGGTATCAGTGCATTTAATGCCAAACTATAGTGTTGTCGATTTGTGATTGAATCATTTTACCACTGAAATTGAGTAAAGGTGCATTCACACGGGTCGATCGGTCGTACAACGAGGTTAGTTCGATTGGTCGTACAACCAGTTGCATGGTTGGATTGAACGTGCACTCACACGATGCGACCGGATCGCAAATAATCTGTATTGTTCATTATAGTTATCCGCCCTTGACGACCTTGCGTGTATTTACAAAATGGTGTCAGCGTCCCTTTAGTGACCATCCTACTCGCATGTTTAGACGACGAACATGAAGTTAGAAGAATATTACAGCCACCAGTTAAAGAAAAGTTGTTGGGTAGGCCCTATGATGTATTGTATTTGCAGTGTTGATAACTCACTTGTCATGGTTTTATCAGGAAATGCAAGTTCTATATTGGCAATATTATTGCAACCTCGGCTGCATTCACTTTCAGTCACGCCGACATTCCATAATATTTCATGGCTCAAATAATGAGCAATGACATGTTCTGTTTCCTTAGCATTCAAAATCGAGCTTTGCTTTCTTTGACATGTTGATGAACATCACGTGATATATTTCCGTTTTCTGATTGGCTGTGCTTCTTACGATCTGTCTGATGAGTAGAGTTTGTTCTAGTCATACAATCTCGTCTTCCGACATCCTGGGGTCCTTGCGATCCGTCGATTGGAATTCTAAATCGCATCGTATGTACACGATGCATCGTTACGACCGATCATCCCGTGTGAGTGCACCTTAACTGTACTATGCTTATGTTTTGTATAAAAAATAACGTTAGCTAAGAATTTGATTTGGAAGTGTCTGTGTCATCTGCTAATAGGCAGCTACGCACATGCTCATCATTTGTAACATACCGTCTGTTCGGTTCTCTCTTGTACATCTTTGAAGGCATGCTGGGAACTCTCACCAGTTTCAAACCTGCAACCTGCTCTCCCTCCGCCATCTTGGATTTTCAATCTGAGAATTCAAGAAAGAACAGAAGTGATGATGATATCACTAATAGGCTATTGGAATTTGTGTGTGTTTTTGTACATACCAGTACTCTTGATCATGGAAAATGAAACTATAGCCTATGCTTTGATAAAATATTCCAACAAATTTAACTATAAAAATATTTGTAGACCATATGTTCATGAGCATTATTGCATGGTTGCTAGTGATGATTGTGACGGTTGCTATGAATGACTTCTGCATCGTGATATTTTCATGTGACGTCACAATGGGAGATTGTCAGCTGTCACTGTGTCAGTCAATGCACAACGTATTTAGATGTTTGACCAATTTATGTCACTGGAATGTGACTGAATCTTGGGCTATCTCCTGTCAACTTATCTCTATGCTGTGCTGAACTAGGCACTGTCACACCTCTATACGTCCTTGAAAACACAGGCCATTATGACTACACTAACCTCCGTCAAAACCCCTGAGATCACTGTCTACATTGAACAGCCCTAATGAATATATGAATACATTATATTTATATCAACCAATCAGAGTCCCACTA
>JAUTBV010129313.1:0-12317 GCA_032361325.1 Lepetodrilus fucensis | reverse complement strand
TATGCAAATTATGCATAATCAACACTGTTGATTATGTTATCGTTAATACACGGTAGTAATCCACCACGTATGTTGAACAATTTCGTTTGTTTTTAAGGTTGATGCTGAACGGACCGAGCTGACGGTGAGAGTGAACGTGGTGAAGGATGAGTTCAAAATGCTGGAGGAGCAGGTCAAGGACATGAGCTTGAGGCTAAGCGAGGTCTCGGATGACAGCAACAAGTACAAGGCTGCTGCCAGCCAACTGAAGTGAGTCGGCATTCACCTAGCACTCTCAGTGGCCGAGTATAGGTTTACGTGCATGATTTTATCATTAGTACTAGACAGTGGACACATTATTCTATCTGAATTAGTTGTCAAATGTAGGTGAAAGATTCTCACCTCACTGTTATTTAAGTTGAATACTGGTCATTCATCTCATTATAAACAATATTCGTAGTAGGGCTACTGTTGATCCGTGGATGATGACCATGTTTTGTTCATGGAATTCCTTTTTTACCCTTTATTTTTCATTACAACCGTCATGCAATATAATTATGGAATTCTGGGGCCTGTTGCAAGACACTCTTGTCTTGTAGGCTATAACTATTGTAAGGTCAGCATTTTCTATTGAGGTGGTAGCCCAGTTACAACTATTGTAGCGCCGTGCAACATGCCCCTGAACATTATAATCATTACCATATATTTAATGGCATTTCTTGACTTATCAGAGTTGTAATAATTTTGAGGAAAATTACTTTTAAAGTCTTTGATCGCTAGAATTCTGTGCCATTCGTATAATTTATCCTTCTTGAAGGTTGAATATCTAATACGAGACCATAAGGACTCGTACCCATCTCTAATACCTGGGGACCATGCACTTTCAAGAGCGCTGTGGTCTCATGGTGGATATGAGAGCTTCGAGAAATGATACAAACAATAATTCACACACTCACACACTCACTCACTCACTCACTCACTCACTCGCCCACTCACTCACTCACTCACTCACTGATTCGTGCCCCGTGTAGGATGTTGGTGGAGGAGACGGAAAAGTCGCTGGAGGAGACACAACGCCGCTTGAACCGCCGCGAAGCCGAGCTCCAGTCGCAGGAGGAAAGGGCAGTAACTCTGGAAGACCGCATGATGGAGGTGACGCGCGCACTGCAGGTGGGGAGGGACGAATGCACGCACCTACGCAGCACCGTCAGCTCCATGGACCGCGAGAAGGACTCTTTGCAGCTCACCGTGGACGAGAAGACGGAGAAACAGGCTCAGCTCAACAACGAACTCCACGACAGGGTCAGTACTCGTAGGATTTGCTTAACCATCTACCTGCTGGATTTAGGCACAGGCACTGCTGTTTAGGGCATCTCCAATTGTCTCCAGCATGGAGGGTTAATAAACAAATAAACAGATTTTTGAAATAATACATAAAGAAGGAATGCTATGTTTTCGATTGGATTAATTTTGTTGTGAGGAATGAAATAGTAGTACGTGCACACTGATCTATTGATAGGAGTAATAATGTGGCATATTGTGCATGGCTTAGTGGGGATCGCACATTATAGGTATCCATTATTAATATTAATATTATTATTATTCCTTTATTAATATTATTATTATTATTATTATTCAATTCTTTATTGCATTTGAGGCAACACCGTAATACATTAATAATGCATTTTAATGGTTGTTAATACTGTATTACTATTGCTATTGTTATTGTGGATCGCATATTATAAATATTAATTATTTATTCATTATTTTGCAGGAGAGGTTTATTAGTGATCTCAAGATAAGGGTGTCGGAATTAGAAGCACAATTGGGGTAAGAAATTAGGAATACTTTTTAAATGACAATCAGTGGTAATGTACAGTGCAAATAAAGCGTAGATTGATTTTTTTAGAAAATAATATGAGACAAACAAAATGAAGTTTCTCCCACTGACAGTTTGGGACAGGAACATAGATACTCTGTCTCCATTCATCAGTCGTGCCAGTGAGATCCTAGAGAGAAGCTTGATACTAGAACTGTGTTGTAATTCTGCAGACACGCCAACGAGAACCTGAACATGAAGGACCGCGAGCTGAAGAGTATGCGACGGCAGCTGGACTCCACGGGAGAGGACCTCACCGAGACCAGTCGCAGCAAGGACATCGCCCTACGCGAGAACAGACGTCTACAGGATGACCTGGCCGTCATGACCAAAGAAAACCAGGCAAGTTTTGTTGTGTCTCCGTGTAATACTAAAGCCTGTGTGTAATGCTGATGTCTCAGTGCAAAGTTAAGAGTATCTGTATGTAATGCTAAATTAGCAGTGTAAGGCTAAAGCATATGCATAATGCTAAAGACCATATCAAGCTAAAGCCTGTTTATAATGCTAAAGCCTCTGTGTAATGCACAAACCTCAACGATGCTAGTCTCTGTAATACTGAAGCCTGTGGATAATGCTAAAGCCTCTGTGTAATGCACAAACCTCAACAATGCTAATCTCTGTAATACTGAAGCCTGTGGATAATGCTAACACCTCTGTGTAATGCACAAACCTCAATAATGCTAATCTCTGTAATACTGAAGCCTGTGTGTAATGCTAAAGCCTGTGTAATGCACAAACCTCAACAATGCTAGTCTCTGTAATACTAAAGCCTGTATGTAATACTGAAGCCTGTGTGTAATGCTAAAGCCTGTATGTAATGCTAAAGCCTGTATGTAATGCTAAAGCCAGTGATTGCGTCGTTACAGAAGCTGAACCAGGAGCTGCAGGACGCCCTGGAGGACCGGGAACAGCTGAAGATCCAGGTCCAGGAATACATCCTGGAGGTCAAGCGCACCGAGGACGTCCTTTCGTCCAAGGTCAGTGGCCAGATACGTCTCCTTGTGGCTTTACGTTAAATTCTGAGTCATTTCTAATGTGATGGACGTTCTCAAATTCCAGACGACGAATCTTGACATTACGACATTCTGTGACCGTATTTATTTCTTCATACTATTTCGCCTTCTATAGTACTGCAACAACTTTTACGATGCTGGCACTTTGAATTCAAAACTGTATGCATACGTTCTTTTAATACTTGTTTTATGTTTGTTGGTCTAAATAAAAAACAAACATTATTTTATATATTTATTAAAAATGTTATGATATTTTAATGGTACCGACACACAACAGGTTTGCAGCATGTCAAACGTACACCTGGTTCTGATCTTTCATATTTTTTTGGCAGAGCAATTGAGGTTGTTATCTTGAGTTAGACTGTATATGATGGTCTATTTTCTATTCATTTATTTATGTGTATGTTATGATACATGTATATGAACATTGTAAGTGTACGACTGGCTCTGACACGTCTCTCTGTGTTGCCCGCATCACAGGAGCAGGAGAGGTCGGACCTGCTGGAGCAGTATCGGCGGCTGTCCATGGAGGCGGAGCAGTACCAGACGACGTCGCACCAGCTGGAGAGCGAGGGCTCCAACCTCCGTCTAGAGATCATGACCAAGGACTCGGAGTTGAGGCGGCTCCGAGACAAGACCGACAACCTGGAGAGAGAGATACAGGAGGTGAGCCCACAGACTCCTAGCAGCTGCTGGTGGTGGTGGTAGTGTCATACTCCCCAGGAGGGGAGAAGGAAATTGAGTGCGCATGGGTCCAGTGATATTGATGTAATGCTTTGGGTATGGTTTAGAGGGTGGATATGATGCGTTATGTAAATTTGTTATTTAAAATTTTAAATTTAAAAAGAAAATTTGTTTTATTATTTTAATTATTATTTTTAAAATTATTATTATTATCATTATTATTATTATTTGACATTTTTTAGAGGATTGATATGGTGCATCGTTAATATATTTATATTTGTATTATTATCATCATTCTTATTATTTATGTTATTATTGTTATTATAGTCTTATAGATTGTACAATGGCCATAGAATAATTATTGTGCATTGATCTAATTATTTTGTTAAATTAAAATTACTACATTTATTAATTTTCATATTTTCCAACATTTTATCCACATATTACACCTTTCATCAATGACAATTTAAGACATGGAAATTGTCCACGGATCTGCAGTAATATGATGATTTATTTGTCCAGGGGTTGATTTATTTGCATCGTACTTGGCCAGGCTAGGAGCCAGTGATGGGACTTGCTTTCAGCTGAAATCACAATTGTCTGTTGCCACGCCTGCAATTTAAAAATAAATACTTGCAATATTTACAGCACCTCGGCGCGCAACAGTCGTACGAGATTCAGATTTCGAACCTGACACGGTCTGTGGCGACACTGGAGGAGAGTCTACGTCAGACAGAAGAGGACAAGCAGAACCTGCTGGCTGACCTGACCGCCGTCCGAGAGATGTGCGGACGTCTGGAGGGCACCAAGGAAACGTTGCACAGACAGCTTACTGCTGCCATACTGGACAAGGAACAGGTAAGGGGACATAACTCTTGACTGTGAGAGTGAACATGGTACATAGCATTAGCAGTAGTCATACAGGCCCCGAGATTAAGGAAACTTTTTTGAGTACGATTTCATGCTCAAGTCAATGTTTTGTTCATAAAACTTTGTACATTTTGAGCTTGAACATGAAATAATACTCAAAACGTTTCGTAATCTTGGGGCCTGGACAAGGAACAAGTAAGGGGACAGAATTCTTTGAACTATGAGCGTGAGCATGGCAAAGGTCATTTAAAAACAGTGATGGAAAGAATACACAATTTATTTTGATGGCTTTTGGGGCATTTAAGTTTTAAAACATAAATTCTTGCAAATATGATCCAATATTAGCAATAATAAAACTTATAAAGTCATCCATATGTTGTTGAGTACAACTGTTACTGAGAAGTCTCAAAATGGTGACCTACCAAGTGATAGAAGCTAATTTTAAAACTTACCAACCCGAATAGCGATACAAATAACAAATATTATGAATTTTTACTAGTCCATAGGATACCTTTAGAATTAGGACAAATGGCCTGGGCTAGTGATCATTTTAATCCCTGATACAAAATTCAAAATATTACAGACCTCCGCTAATGAATGTTATCCTCCCATTTCCTTCGGCAGCTGGCGGCAATCATTGAGGACCTGCGACAGGAGGGTGACCTGTTGAAGAACCAGATGTCCACGGAGCGCTCGTCCGTGAAGAACCTGGAAGGACTGCTGCAGAACAACCGCGAGAAGGAGTTTCAGTTCCAGCTGACGTCGCAGGAGAAGAATGCCGAGGTCCAGATGCTCAAAGACCGGCTGTCGCTCAACGAGAGCAAGATGTGAGTTGTTGCGACAGGAAGGCGTGAATGTAGCGTGAACGTGTTAACCATAAATATTGGGAGAATTACTAATGAGTGGAAACATTATGTAATTTTCGTGATAATTCATAATTCACAATGTACAAATATTCCTACACATGGCACTACACTGCACAATAGTGAAATTTAGTATTGAATTCTTTCCACATGACATTTAAAGTAATATCATGTATTTCATTCATACATTTATTACTTTTCACAAATGCTTCATTTAATTTTGTTGTTGTCTTTCAGTCAAAGTCAGAGTCGTGAGATCGCTTCGCTCCGCACGCGGAACGTGGAATACGAAGGCGACGTGGAGCGGCTACGGAGGCAGCTGACTAGCGAGAAGTTCGAGAGGGAACGAGCCATCCAGGAGATGAGACGTCACGGGATCTCGCCTCCAATACTTATTGCAGAGTACACCTCACAGAGTCGGATCTCCAGGTCGTATAGTCCCAGGGCACGGTCTCGGTCCAGGTCAAGGTCACCTAGTCCTAACAGGTAGGAATTGTTCTCGCTCATACCAGTGGCATTGTAACAGGAATTCATGTTGACGATGTAATTTGAATTTCTGTTAGTCATTTTGTACTGAAATGGTGGTGAAATGGCAACTGTGCCAATCCAAGTAGTCTCTTGTTGGGAGGTATTTTTTATCTATCTATGCTGGTTACGGGCCTATTATCGCCCAAAATATTAATGTTTTCCTGGATAGTTTTCTTAATATGTACATCAACTTCATTATACTTACTATGGCACATGTATAGCTAGAGTGTGACCTTATGGTATATTCAAAGTTATCTGCGCTACTTCGGTTATAGCGCGAGTGACGGCAGAAAACAGGGTGAAAATAGGCCTTTTTATTCCACGCCCTCATAAAACAGGACGGGGTGCGTAATCTTTTGTGTAGTTAAATCATTTAATTTTAAATTGGTATTTACTAATATATAAACCATACCTAATGCATGTATGGATGTAAAAAGTTTAATCACGTATTATAAAAACACACCGTTTGTTTTGCCTAATAATGTATTTTTGACATTTTGAAGCGATCTCAATGACAAACTAATAGAGCAATATTTTTGTATATCGTGTAAACAAACATAAAATGCTGTAGAGATTGATGGAAATTGTGCTACGCCATAACTACATGAAAGGAAATTATGGCTGACGAACAAATATTAACAAGCGACTTATTGTTTAGTCACGTGATCAACCCCCCGATATGTCATTTTGCAAATTTTGAAGCTAAGTGGTGTTAATTTTAAATATAATACAATTATTGCTCCAATTATCATCTATTGGTAATTAGTAGGTGTACTTTATTTTAAATATTTCATAATCCAAATCAATCAAGTACGCGGAAGCGCTACAGCGATAATAGTAGGCGATCATAGGTCCTGGGTGATAATAGGCCCGTAACCAGTATATGATTCAGCGCTTAAAATGTTCATTTGTTTCAATACTCCTTAACCCTCTACATGCTGGAGGCAACTGGATATACCCTAAAGACCTGCCTAATCCAGCAGGGAGAGAGTTAAGGAACAGAACCAGAAAACAATAGAACCCCATTGACATTATACTTAGTCGCATACTATTTAAGAATTTTACATAATTTAATCATTAATATATAAGGTTTCTTTGTTAAGAGACTGGTCAATCTTGAGATTCAGACCTTGTATTCATTGGTTTATCTATAATCAGTTTGTCTTCACTGCAGATTCGCAGTACCACTGTTAAAGTCGGATGTCTCGTCTGCAACACAGCTCCCTTCAAGAACTTCACGGAATACAAAGCGCACTGTGAGAGTGAATTACACGTTGAGGTGAGCGACACGTGAAACAAGGGGAGATAACTGCCATTTGATAGTCAAATCCATTATCCTAGGGTGCGTTCAGTCTGCACTACATTTCACTACACTATGCTGCAGTTCTACAAAGTAGCAGGAAACCAGTTTAGGCATGTATACAGTCCCAGCTCCGTGCTTTGGGATTTCGTATAAAACACTACAGGCTCAAAAACCTGTAGTGAAAAATAATGAAAAGTAGAAGAGCTTCTGTAGCAAGTAGTGAAATGTAGTGTAGGCTGAACACACCCTGGTGGTATACCTTGACAAAATGAATATTTTCTGTAATTGGATTTCTAGTTATTAATCATGTTAACCCTTCTCCCTGCTGGATTAGACACAGACACTGCTCTTTAGGGCATCTCTGGCTGTCTCCAGCATGGAGAGGGTTAATGGAAAGGAAATGTGTTTTAATTATTTTAAAATTAAACATATGTTATGCTTTGTTTTCAGAAAAATGAAAACTTCCAAGATACCACCGATGACCAAATGGACTCCTGCACTCAGTTGGTAGGTTTCCATGGTTACAGTCAGTTGCTAGGTTACCATTGAGGTTACCCTGGTTACAATGGACACTAAGAACAAATATTTACCTATTACAGGCGACACTGTCACTCGGATGATAGTGTGGTCTTGCATATGCACAGATATGTTTATGAATCGAACACAAATTGTATGCATATTATTGGCCTTCCATGAATATGAATACTTTTATGAGGTAGTGAACGTTTTCCCGTCCTGGGCACCCAGCATCAATGTTCACAAGTTACTTTTCTGATGCGATCATGATAAAATGTCCTGTCTGTAACGTGGCAATGCAGATATTATCCTTGGGTTTTAAGTACCGGCTGGTGCTCGCAGGTTTACTGCAACATTCAGCGCTACATATGTTGCAGGTTCCCCCTACCCTAAACAGACAAGTTGTGATATAACTGAATGAATCTTGAAAGCCTCTCTAAACATGCCAAACCTGGTAATTCCCAGTCACGGGTACAAATTATTTTAATATGTCTTTTCAGAAAGACTTCCCACCCCACAAGGAAGGCCTTCCATATGGTGAGTGTCTATCTGGAATCCTAGGGAGAATGAGAATGAATGGAATCGTACTAAAAAAGGTTTTGTATTCTCGGGGCATGGACATAGAACCATGGCATGTGCTAGCCATGATATGCGTGAAATAATCTTGAAACCAGTGCTCAATAGTGGTGTATTATTATAACCGATAATCATTTGGTTACCCTTTACCGATGCGATAATCGATTACGAGTTGTTACAATCGATTATCGGAAATAATATTCTAAAAATAGCTCAAGTGAGATTTTCTGAATAACAGACTAATATGTTCCTGTAAAGTTGGGTTCACATATTCTATTAAAACAGTTTCTACCTAATAAATGTTGATGTTCAAGATGTTATTCAGTACATAGACAAAACTTAATGTTGAGCGAAACCAGTAGTAGCCTACTGTACCGGATGATAAACAACTTGAAATAGAAAAATAAGTATATAGTGTGTTTACTATCATTCTATTTATGCTAGACCTAACCAATTATGCAACCGATGATTGATTGGTTGAGTCCATCCGATAGTAACTGATAATCGATTATGAAATCCCAACCGATTCCCATCACTAGTGCTAAACCCAAATTCATGCAATGTGTCGTTACTGTAAATCATGAAATTAATGCGAAAAATGCGACCGCCGTATTGTCGCATTTAATTGCTGCACGTTAAAGGTAAGACTTGGAGGAAAACATGTATGGTGGAGACATGGCCGTTGGCATTTTATTGGTTTCGCATTTATGTCTAAAATCTAGAGGTCGCATTAAATTAGTGACGCGTTAATTTCATGATGTACAGTATTGTGTTTTCCAGGTCAGAGACGTGTGAAGGAAGTGGATGGGCTGTTCTGTGTGCTGTGTAAGACTTTCTTCTACACCGAGGAAGAGGCAGTTCTTCATACCACCAGAAAAACACATTTCAACAACATCCGAGTATGTTGACCGAGCTTCGTCATTGGTTTTTAGTTGTCCATCCTAATGCACAAAACCTGGGTATCGTTTCTCGAAGCTCTCATATCTACTACTAGACCATAAGGACTCTCGTAGCCATCTCTAATACATGACGATCGTGCACTTACGAGAGTGCTATGGTCTCATAGTAGATATGAGAACTTTGAGTTATGATACCATGTTTATTTACCTCTCTTCCAACAATAATCCGTAAAATGAATGTTGTTTGAGTAAGGGCATTAGTTACATTGAAAGGGATCATAGATTAATCTTTGACATTGGTTAAGTTTTGTAGGATAGGATAGTGTATATATATATATCTGGATATTAAAGATAATTGGTATTGGATATTGGGCAAGTTGTAAGATCCATAGGATATTGGGCAAGTTGTACGAGCCATTGGATATTGGACAAGTTATACAGGAGAAAACACATATTTTCTCGAGTCAGGGTAGGATGGCATAACATCATGATTGAATTTAATGTTCAGTGGCAAATTCATGACTTTTATTATTCTCAAGTTCCAACGTCTGGGTTTTTTTTTTTTCAGGACCTGTTTTTTGTTCAGAAGGCCAAATCTACTGACCCAATAGACATGGGCGACTACCCTGACATCAAGACTGACGAAAATTCTGTCGACTCCAAAGATGAAAAAACTGCTGACGAAGAAAAAATGGATGTCTAGATAAAATCTGTTTGTGTTCCCCTGGATAATTCTACTGTAATTGAGGCATATAAATGAAATACCTCTAATAAATCAGATTTCTTGAATTTTGTTTACTAATGACCATAGCCTAGGGATTGGTTGCATTCATTGATATGTATATTTTGTTCTTAAAAGCATTTCCTACCATCATCATACACATAAATGACATGGAGTGCAAATGAAAAGATTGGATAATACTCATGATACAGGACTTCATTTGACAGAACGATCATAGCACTACAAGTCCTAGCTCAAGTGTTATGAATACTATAGTAGCATTATCATTGTTTTGTGGAATGGGACCCTGGCATGCTGTTAATAGCCATTGATAGCTCACCTGGAATTTATGGCTTACAAGCATGGCAAATTTCTGCATAAATCCGCTGATTTATTTGTCCAGGGGTGGATTTATTTGCACTGGACGTGGCTGGAGGCATGTAGACCCCAGACCCAGGCTTGTTTTCTGCTGACAACATAATAGGCCGTATTTGATTAACACCCGACTCTAGATTCAGGTCCAGGACGTTCAAACCAAACATCCAAGAACACAACACTGGTGACGTCATCCCACGTGGTCCCAACACGCGAACATATTCCCCGATCTATCTCGGGTGGACGAGGGTTGTGACGTCAGACAACAGTCCGCTATGCACTCGTGACTGTCTACAGTTCTTCTGATTGGTCAGTAGTGCCTTCAAAACTTGTGTTACGTTCTCAGGTGTTTTATTTGAAGTTAATTTGCACATGTGCGATTAGGACTCGACTAGGGTCGAGGGTCCTGTAAACAAATACGGCCATATTATCTGTTGCCTATGCCTGTCCTCTGTGAATATATCACACTCGGACAGAAATACAAGGAATGTAATGAACGAAGGACAATGACATTATGGTATTCTCAAAATTAGTTCCTGAAACATTTTTCAGTATGATTTCATTCTCCAGCTATAGTTTTGTGCTCAGAATAAAACTCAGAATTTGAAATGATAAAACATTTGAGTTAGTTTGTGCTAACCCATCCTCGAAAACACAGGCCAGTATGATTACACTAACTTCCGCCAAATACCCTGGGATCACTGTCTATATAGAACTCTGTTTTCCCAGATGAAAGTTCAGGCTGATAAATTACAATATATCCCTCCAGGGTGTACTCTCGCTATAACATGTGTTTCTTGTTTTCTCATAATACACTGTCATGTGTGCTTTGAGTATATTATCAGGAGTGCGTTATTACATTTTCCATGTGTTACTAACATTGACCATGCGTTATTAACATTTGTAATGCATTATTAACATGTCACATGTGTCAGTGCGTTATTAACATTGACCCGTGTGTTATTAACAGGGGCAAATGTAATAACGCATTAACGTATGTTTGCTATTTGTTTCAAACACTATTTCAAAATATTCAAAGTCCAAATTCGATTGTCGGGATTCGAATTCTGGAACTCTCGCATTTCTTGCATTAGGCCACCAGGCCGACGAAAGTTCAACCTAAAGTTATAGATGTTCAAGACGGTCGGCATACAGAATGAATCGCTCGTAAAATCCCTAATATATATTAAGTATATTCATATTAAAATGTGTATGCAACGTTTATTTGTGTATTTTTGTCGTGATATATGACAGTTAACACACAGCCCTCAGGCGTTACTGGCATGTAATGCACTCCGTTTCAGGAATTACCCCTCCACTGCTATGTCTAGAGATGCAAGTGTTGCATGGGGGTTTACGTGTGCTCTAAAAATATTGACTCGTGTTGAGCAGTGGAGATCTCTGATTTGTTGTAATATAATGTATTCAGCCTGTCCTTTCATCTGAGAAAATGGAGTTCTATATAGGTAGTGATCCCAGCGTATTTGACAGAGGTTAGTGTAGTCCTAATGGCCTGTGTTTTTGAGGATGGTGCTAACCTTGAGACTTAAAATCATACTCTAGCAAACATTTGGCAGTAGTGTCTATGACAATAAGATGGCGGCCCACATAATATATGGAACAGCAGGGCGTGATCGATTTGAGGATTGATCATCCAGAAGACGTCTTCTTGTTGATCGTTTTGGAGCAGAAGATGTCTTCTTTTGGCAGACAAATTCCCACGCTTCACCTCCATAGCAGGGGTGCGTAGGTGAACATTTTTCTTCCTAGAATCACTTCTACCAAATCGAGAAGACGCCAATCGATCACCCCCTGGCCTAAATCAAATACACTGAAAGACGCTGTACTGGGTACGAGATTTACGTTTTATCTAATCTCATCTGCTGATTAAAACCATCTTTGCGTCAGTTACCGGGTAATGCACAGTTACGGACAACTCGTACAGGTAGGCTACATTAATTGTATAATCAATCGTCTGTTTTCTAACCCGATGAGAATATTTTGCTTTTTAAAAGATTATTTCACTCATATTGCTGTTAAAGGCATAATATCACAGATATTTATGGTTGTTTTGGACTAGTTCTTAGCTATAACTGCAAAGTACATTCACT
>JAUTBV010129303.1:0-12317 GCA_032361325.1 Lepetodrilus fucensis | reverse complement strand
TACTTGATATGGTGCGATAGTACTTGATATGGTGCGACAGTACTTGATATGGTGCGATACTACTTGATATGGTGCGATAGTACTTGATATGGTGCGACAGTACTTGATATGGTGCGATACTACTTGATATGGTGCGATAGTACTTGATATGGTGCGACAGTACTTGATATGGTGCGATACTACTTGATATGGTGCGATAGTACTTGATATGGTGCGACAGTACTTGATATGGTGCGATACTACTTGATATGGTGCGACAGTACTTGATATGGTGCGATGCGATGGAACATTTTGGGATGCGCTGGTACCATGTACTAGGATGGTGTCACAGTATTGCTTGTACATTGTTGAATATGATGGTACAGGTACTTGGTATGGTATAGAATTGTACTTTGGGAACTGATGGTATTTGGTATGGTGTGCTTGTACAGTGATAATGTGTAGAGATATACTGGAACGTAGTATATTGAATATTGATTCTGCATAACTAGCATGTAAATTGTAATATGACATTAAACAAATGACGAACATAACATTTAGGAAACTTTATTTACATGATCTGCATACAGTTTGATAAAATAGACCTTAGGTGTACTGATTCACGTGACATATATCAGGGTCTGGTTCATGGCTGTTACAAGCAAAAAAGCAAATATGTTCAGTCACACGCTCATTACACCACTGTATCGGACAACACATATAGATCGTATTTTCAAACTTTAACATAGCGTCATTCAAGAGCTAAAATAATGTAACAAAAAACAAACAAACAAACAGATCAACAGGTACATAACTACAAATACGGACACGTACAAGATTGGTACATGAAAGAACTTTTAATTTCAAAATTCAGATACTTTCCCCATAGTCTAATAGAATTAATTTTTGAAAATAGTATTCAAATAAATCTACAATATGCTCTAAATACTAGTATGCCAAAACAAACTGTTTCATTTGTAAAAGAAATTAATAATAATAAAAGAAACAATAGAAGAAAAGAAAAACATTACGACTATATTCATTGAACGACTGACTTGATTCAATAAACTTTGGAATTATCACAATATTTAACTATAAGTTATTACATTGTTATTGCAACGTGTCTAATCCTCTCCGATCTACTTTACACATCACAAACAGAATCACAGCAACTCAAGTAGATTAGAACGGGTTAGGTTTAAAGCTGCACATACACACATACACATACTGAATTAAAGACTAGTTGACAATACTAATAACAAGAACAAAATCATGACACAACTTGTCTATAAATAATGTCAACATCCACAGCAGCTGACAATAATTTCTTACCAAAAACAGTCATCTAACTTTTCTCTATACATGATTTTGAAATCCACAATACTAATTAAATTGATTTTACAGATTGCTCATTCATTAATTGACCTATTAACCCTCTCCATGCTGAAGGCAACCAGAGATGCCCTAAAGAGCAGTGCCTGTGTCCAATCCAGCAGGGAGAGGGTTAATTGAACATATCAAATTGATAATTGATATTCGGCAGTATGTTACTATGTGGACGTAAGACAGGTATACTCAACACATTTAATAATGGGCCAGGAGACTTTATGAATACTAGTATATAAATTTAGCTTTATAATATATTAACCATGAAGGATTTATAAATGTCTACATGATCCAAATACTCTTCAAGAAGTAACAGACACACATGAAGAAGAATGGCACCAGGTTCCTCAAGCCGGTTCCAAATTTGGTAGAAGCCTTCCCCACAAACTATCTGCTTGTCCTTAATTTATTTTGTTGAGCATATTTGTAGACTTTGCCTCACTTAGCATCTCCTTGGCAATCTTCCAGAGATAAATCGCATCAGAAACCAGCAATCAAATTACTTCTACGGACTATTGATGCACACCCTATAAGATTAGTGATGAACAGGGAGGAGTGAAAGCAGTTGGTAACAAGTGAACACAATTTAATAATCAATGTAGCAAACATAATAGCTAACTATCAGCATCAACAGCTAGGACAATGTCCAATGCAAACCGGAGACAACATGACAAACCAATTAAATTAAATAGAAATTGACCAAGAAATACAACTTTTAATTACGTGAAACATAATTAGGTGACCATCTTAGATGTTAGTACTCATAAAAAAAAATAATTAAATAATCACTTTTGTTAAAAGAAACTACTTGTAATTGGCCTACAAAATGTTAATCTGATTTCAGTGTTCTTTATAAAAAAAAATATATGGTACCAAAGTAGATGACAATAGTAATGCCAATGAATTGTTATGAACAGATTCTTGCAAACAGCTTTGCACCTGTGACTTGTTCACACATGGTCACCAGTCCAGAACATATATGTCCACTATGCCACTACAAAGTGACACTACCTAGGCAATTAACTCCTTAACGACAAAAAAAAGATTAGCCATTGAAAAGTGAAACCCAACTGCATTTTCCAATCATAATGCTCATTAACTTCTTAACCACAACACATGCACATTATCATCTCTCGATAGAATACAATACATAACCTTTTGGCTAGTGATGAGTATGTGGAGAATAGTTTATGTAGGAGTACAAACAGGACATGGAAAATAGCCACGCAAGACGATCGCTTTTATCTAGGACTTTGATAGGATCAGACAATGAGAGCTTGCAGAAGTAATCTTCTCTTAAATACTGTGACTCACCTTGTATACTGCGACTCGAGTCTAATTTCAATATTCCAATTATCTTAGATTCTGAGATAATTTTCTGATAAATGCTGGAAAATACATCATGGTCATTTATTGTCTGGGTATCAGATCATTACAGACAACAGACATTGAATGACAAATATTCGACTTTAAACATCTTCCATGAAATTCAACTCAGTAAATATATATTTTTGCAGGTTGTTAATTGCTATGAACACATAAAAAAGATATTTTTTTAAAAAGTATCCATTTGTTAATCACACCAAGAAAACGCCACACAATTATTAACATTTCCACAGCAAAGGAAATAACATTACAAAAGTATTTCTCAAAATTATGTTCGCACATTCATACATACATAATACATACATACTGTTATATCAAATTTTGTAAAACTCGCAAAGCAAGAAATCCAGGCAGTGAATAAAACATCAACATCAACAGACCACAGTGGGATATTTGTGGGGGTTAACACATTTCAAAAACTGACTCGTATAACATACATAGATCAAATATACCAAGCATAATATATAGATATCTGAAACTGTCAAAGTCAATGTTCAACCCATGTGACCACCAGCATTCACACGACTGGCAATCACAGAAAAGTACAATCTTCATCAGAAACATCGCTTTGTAAACAAACAAAAAACATGCCATCAAACCTCCCAACTAATGTACTTAGAGATCATTCCTTGGAAACATTACTACTGGTGACAGTTTGAATTGACAAGTTGTCAAAACAGTTGAACATGATCCAGTGAGAACCAGCCATAGAATTCTTAGGTTTGAGTGACGCACACGCACTCACACACCCATACACACGCACACATGCATGCATGCACACACACACACATCTAGAAAAAGGTGTTTCTTCTTTATCAACATGACAAACACAAACTTCAAATATGCACAACTTGCTCAGCAATGGTAAGTAAATGATGCCACCACAAAATACAGCATGGTATATGGTATGTACCTTGGAGCATATAGTCTTTAATACATTTTTATCTTGAAATCTACACACATCAACCAGGAAATAATATATTATTAACCCTGCCAATGCTGACTTAGACACAGACACTGTTCTTTAGGGCATCTGCAGTTGCCACCAGCATAGAGAGAGTTAAATATGTTAGTATACAATCAAAATTAATTATATTCATGATTGGAAAAATATTAGATTCCACAAGACTTTTTTTCAGCACACAAAAACATACCTCATAATATTTTGCTTTCCAAAACAAATAAAAAATAGTCCAGATCACATCTGCTTCATTTGGAAAATATACATGATTTTCAAAGCTTTTTTTTTAACGGACACAAAGCTAAATATTTAACTAGATGTACCTATAGTATTGAGGACAAAAAGTACAATATTTACATAAACATTCATGATCATATAGTAAAAAATATAATCCATGCAGAAAAATGTTTCATTTTTAACAAGACCCCACCACAATGCATACACAAGTTAAACATGTATGCTTTGCCTTTGATATACTGTAGTATATTACGTTTTTATGAGCTTGATTACAATATTAATATAAGAATGTGCACGTATATTTTCTCTATAGATTTTCTGCATAAAGGGTTTCTTCTGAATCTGTCTACGGTAATTGGGAAGCATATTAGAACTGATATTTGTTTAAGTGTTATTATTACATGCATATTTTATCATACATACATATATGATGTTTTCACAGAATGACTGATAATGTGTCTTTAGTTATCCTATTATAAAGAAAGAACCTTTAATTATATTATTCTTGCAAGTTATATTATTCATGCACAACATAGTATTATTTCAATCTATTACAATTAATATCGTAAAGAATACCAAACTATTTCAGTCGGCCCTTTAACTCCAACATACTAATGTGTTCTAAACATTCAATAAGTCATGACTATGAAACTCAATTCTATGTCTATGTTGCTTTGGTAACAGTATTTTGGACTTTGTAAATGTTATAATACAAACCATCAAAGGTTACAAATCCATGATGCCATAATTAAGATAATACTGTAAGAATCATATTTCCCTTTGTTTGGCATTGGTGGAAAATAATGTGGAAAATGTTGTGCACGATATGTAATGAGGTGATATATAGTGATATATTTTTTATTAATTTACTGACATTTATGCAAATTAATTATTTAAGATAAATACAATGTGTGTTGATAAACCAGCATGAAAAAGAATTATATATAGGACTAGTACTGATTTTATCATACTGCCTACTGTCTACTTGTTACACTTAACACTAAAATTCTAATTTTCGCTAGTGAAAAAAACTGTTCATCATACATGATTTTTAAAGGCATACCATCACAGAAATTAACCTATCGGGAATCAATTTTCAAATAAATTAACCTGAAAATGTTCTTCACAATTACTTTGTCTTGGCTCTTTATTACAAATATTTAGTAAAAAACCATCATTGAAATCTGTGATTGTATGGCTTGTCTTATCATATTGCTCGTTAATGATATGTGTAAAATAAGACTTCATAACGAAAACAATGTCCAATGCAATCTGCAACCCCCAACCCACCCCCATAATGTTTACTATAATATTACATCTATCATAGACGTGCAATAACATAAACAAGAATGCATAACGCAAACTGAACAAAGTGAAAATTGCAAAGTAACACATTCATTAAATTTTTGGTGCTTTCTTTTAATATACCATTAACAAAATATAACAGTGGCTTTTAACTGAATAACGAACACAGTGTAATATATATAACAAAATGCAATAACAAATCATACACTTTTACAAACTTGTTTAAGCCATAATGAATGAATGAATGAATTA
Source organism: Lepetodrilus fucensis (assembly GCA_032361325.1). Classification (NCBI taxonomy): domain Eukaryota; kingdom Metazoa; phylum Mollusca; class Gastropoda; order Lepetellida; family Lepetodrilidae; genus Lepetodrilus; species Lepetodrilus fucensis. Next base: position 6,811 of record JAUTBV010129303.1, on the reverse strand, counting down.
TTGTTTTATGTCACAGCAGGAATCTTTCACCCATAGGCGACGACGTTTAAGCTATAAAAAAAAACACCATTAATTTGATAACCATTTTTTGTTAGTATTATTATAGAATATGCTTAAAGCCATTTATATCAAATCTGCATCTGGTAATATTATTATCTGGATCTGCTTAACATATATACTAATATATTATAATCATGATTTAGATATAGTTTGTTTTGGCCAGGCAATAGCTTCCCAAAGCTCTCATATCTACGACACCATAGCGCTCTCGTAAGTGCCAGATCGCTATGTATGTAAGAGATCACTATGAGAGTGCTTGTGGTCTTGTAGTAGATACGAGAGCTTCAAGAAATGATACCCCAACATATCAGGATGTCATTAGAGTAGACTTACAGCATGAGTGACTGTGTGAACTGTTATGTTATGTCACAGTAGGAATCTTTCACCCATACGTGACAACTTCTAGCATGAACACACCACCTCGGTGAATTATTGTTTTACGTCACAACAGGCATCTTTCACCCATACCTGACAACTTCTAGCACGAACACACCATCTCGGTGAAATATTGTTTTACGTCACAACAGGCATCTTTCACCCATACCTGACGACTTCTAGCATGAACACACCATCTCAAATGTTAACACGCTTAAAGTAGAAAACATTGACAAAGTACTGGCGATATCAACAAGCGATCACATGTAAATGTTTGACACCAGGTATTCAAAGAGAGTTATTGACGGATACGAGTCCGGGTCTCTGTTTCGTAGCTGCTCCTCGCTGATCATATTGCAGTAATTTCTCACTTCTGTCATCAGGTGACCCACAGTCCAGCCCAAAGATTGAATGACCGCGACGATCTCGTCAAACTGGAAACGAAGAACAGTTGCTTCATTTAGAATGTGTATTAATATTTAATACCAATACTTCTTTATCCCTGCAAAACGGTACTTGGCTTTCTTTTTTCTTTTGTATAAGGATTTAGAGTCGCTTTCAAGATTCTTTCACTTATATCACAACTTGTCAGGTTTAGGGCAGGAGGAAACCCGCAACATCTGTAGCGCTGAAATCTGCGGACACCGGCTGGTACTGACAGACAAAGGATGATAACTGCGTAGCCACTCTACAGACAGTGAATCCTATCAATATCGCGTCAGATAACGAAAAACATTCTCCCAGTCCTTCAGTGAATGTCAGTCTGGGACCAACGAACCGACATATTTTTCGAACCTCACCTGTGTCATCCGGCCGTCGTTAAAGGTATAGTAATGCAGGCCTGGACACTGCACAAGACTGGCCGCGATCCACTGTAGCATGGACTTTAGCTGAGGGTCGCCTCCGAAAGCTCCACAGCCCCAGTTACCCGTGGATATCGGCAGTCCGTGAGATCTGAGGTGATTCTGAGCAAATAGAGGAGTTTTACAACATGAACATGCATTGCGTTCCACATCCTGAGTCAGGCTCAAGGGTTGTTATTACATTGCAGTCTCAGGGTATCCTTTCTCAAAGCTTTCATCTATAGCGCTCTCGTAAGTTCATGATCCCCATGTATCACTATGAGAGTCCTTATCGTCTCTTAGTAGATATAAGAGGTTCGAGAAATGATACCCTTAACCTTTAGAGGATGTCCCCTCTGATGAGTGTCATCGCAAATGGGTGAAAAATTCCCGCAGCTTTTTTAAATGATTTTTTATATTAAAATGTTTATGTGGGTTTAGATCCACTTTCACGATGCTTTCACTTATATCACAGACAATTACAGTGTCTACTTTTACTGTGCTTGCTATGGTTACAATTGACACAAATATAATTCACTGAGATTACAAATTTACATGCACACAGTAGATGCATGGCAAATAATGTGAACATAGTGAATCAAACTGCCTTGTAACTGCACAAGGACAAGTCACAAGGCCTAATGAGTAGATTTTACAATGCTTCATTGAATTTACATAGTCAATTAATAATTTGAAGCTTCCCATAATATGGCAACTCTGGACCCTTGGCTCCGAAATCTGTTTAACCCTCTCCATGCTGGATTAGGCATAACCACTCTGGTTGTCTTCAGCATGGTGAAGGTTAATTGATTTATTGCTTAACATCACTGCAGGAATATTTCACCCATATGCGATGACATCAAGCCCGACAAACTATCACTATGCTTCCGTTTATTTTAATGTGTAGATCTACACAAGACAACAGCAAATATTGCTGAAAGGACTCCTCAGCAATAGGAAACTAACTTTAAAACTTAATAGCCCAAATAGCGATACAAATAACAAATGTTATGAATTTCTACTATCCCGCAATTCAGCATTGGGAGAAATGTCCCAGGATAGCGTGCTAGTGTTAATTTTGATCCCTGGAGTGCGACACTGCAACAGAAAGGAAAAGCTTACCTTGCACCTAGTGTGTTTCTGCAAGAGCTCAAGAGCTTCCTTCAGCAGTCGCTCAGATATAGTATCGGCATACGCATCAACCAGGACAAAGGGAATATCCATGGCATCCGTGTAATCACAGGGGTCACCAGATGAATCGTGTTGGTTTGTCCTGGACGAATTCGCTCTCGCCTCGTCCGACATTTCCTGGAGGACACCCAATGCCTGACTGATGACGGAAGTAGCCACATCGCCGGCGTACGTTTGAAGGTGCTCGGAGCTGGCCAATTCCTCGCGTTCCGTGGCTAAATACGCATCCCTGTATATGATGCTGACAGCCTGGTTCAAGATGTCGTTCGCGAACATGTCGGCAAAGTCCTCGATTTCGTCCACGCTGTGGTAGTACCCAGACCGGAACAACTCTTCCTGGCATTCTGTCCCGACCTTCTTTGGAAGTGGGAACCAACTTTCTGTTTCTGCGCCCTCGTATTTGACTTTATTGCAACCTTTTCTGGATCCTGACGATCTGATGCTATTCCTAGGACTAGAGAGTGTGCCCAAACTGCTGTTGAGGAGTTCGTTCTCCAGTTTGGCGAGATTCTGATCTTTGAAACAGCTCAAGCTGCTTCTCCGTGACCCGGTTGTGGTACTGGTGCTGGCCTGAGCCCCGAAAAAGAAGAGCGGGGGAACACTCGTGTCCGCTTTGATCAGCTCTTCTGCAAACTTGGACAGAACGTGGTCCCTGAATCCGCATGAGCTCCGTCGGCGCGACGTCGGGAAACTGCTCCACGAACCGCGACGGAAGGACTCGCATCGGACGTAACCCAGGTCGTCTTCGTTCTGCGCGATGTTCCTCTGCGTGTCTTCGTCTCTGGAATTCAGCCTACTGGAGTTGTAAGCCTGAAGAGACAGCTGTACACTGATGTGACAAGGCTCACTGCTGCGACGTTCGTAACTCTTGATATGTCTGCGGTTCTCGGAATTCAGGAATGCATTCGTCAACATCTCTCGGCTCAGCTTTTTCGTCAGCATGCCCACGTTGGGCAACCCTGCCCGTGAGAGTTTCACAGGTCCGTCGGCATTGTTGCCTCTCAACTCCTTGTCACTCAAACTAGACAATGTATCACTCAATCCTTTGAAAGACCCTTGTGCACTAAGACTGTGGTTGCCAGCATCTCTCCTGTGATTTCCGTTGTTCGTAGTAGCCAACGACATTAAGTGAGTTGGAAGGCTTTGTAGGACGTGGTCAACAATTATCGCAGCCGCTTCATGATAGTCCAGTTTGACTTTGAAATCCTTCACGGCAGTTTGTTCGGTTTTGGCAGGAATGCTAGAACTCGCCCCGGCTCCTTCGAAATCTGGATTTGGAGTGGACGTTCGAGTATCATAGTTCACAGTCTCAGCGTTCTCCATCCCGATAGCAGACTCGGAATTCCCACCATCGGAGAGCAACCCCTCCGAGACACAACCTTCAGAGGACCTCCTCCTCACAGCAGACTTTATTACAAAAGGTGCCATCCCAGCATATGAACAACTTTCAGAATCGGACAGAAATCCCTCGGAGGGCCTCTCGTCGGCGAAACGAACCTCCGCGGGGCCCCTGCTCTGAGTGACCTGGGAGGAGGTGTAGGCTACGGAAATGTCAACTGAGCTGGGAGGATTGTCTGTGGAGTCAGCAGCTTGGGCAGAAGGGGCAGCAGCTTGGTTGAGAGGGTCCTGAGAAAGGCCTTGAGCGGGTTGCTCCTCGTCGTGCGAGAATTCCTGAGACACGAGAAGAATGACCTGCTGTACGATCTGGTCGGCGAACCACTCGTACATCCGGTCAGTTGGAAGATCTTGATGGGCTGGGTGGGCAGGATGTGGGCAGGTTAAGGCGAGGTGGGCCACTTCCTGGAAGGCGGTAGGCAAGGTTGCATCCAAGACGGTCTGGGCATAGTTCTGCAAGATGCTCGCGACATCCTGGCTGGAAATTTCCTCTTCATTCTTGGATACCGACGCAGAAGTTTCGTCAACATCGTCATCAAAGCTTAGATTTAGTCTCATAGCACATGGTTTCATGATGTCATCAGATGGACAAACATTATCAAACATTTGCATACCTGAAACAAAAAGATAGACAAACATTACAAAACATTTGAATACCAGCCTATTCTTGAAACGTTCTTATGAAATTCTTGGCCGTAAATCTCAGTTCGTAACCATACTGTACAAGAATCATTAAGAACTGTTCTTAGGCTAATAAGTTCATAAGAACATTTCGAGATTTAGGCCTCTTGTAACATAAATAATCTCAGAATAATTATTCCCTGAGAGTTTATCGATAATAACTTCATGTAATCATCATACTTGAAAACATTACTTTCCTAAAGCATATTTTTATTATTATTATTATTACCGTTATTATTATTATTATTATGGTTATTATTACAATATTTTCCACTACCTGGCATCATTTGAGCAGCAGTAGAGGTCCCTTCCTGCATCAGACAGGAGATGAGCTTGGTGGCAAAGTCGGCAATCCCGGGCTGACTGGTCTCTTCCTCGATCGTCCCGTGCTTCTTCTTCTCATTCTTCAAGTACGAATCATAGAACTCCTCCAGATCGGAACTCAGATCAGAACTGTGTTTAGTGCTAGAACTGCTTCGTCTGGAGACGTCACTGAGATTGGAGCTTCGCCGGCGAAAGTTCGACAGCCAGTCTCCGTAATCGACGTCCAACAGATCGTTGCTCCCGTTCTGGGGATGAGTGGCCAGAGTTCTGTTCACCTGGTAATGATTCCTATCACAGGGGCTTCCATTTTCACTCGCACTGCTTCGACTCTCTGACTGGTTCGCTTCAGATTGCGACTGATTCGCTATCGCGTCTAACAATTGGTTCGGGTCACTTTGATTCAAATCTGACTGGTTTCTTTCAAGGATGCTGGAATGCGATTGGTAGCCGCTGGATTTTGACTGGTCGGCTGGTCTGTTGGCGTCCGCTGACTGATTCAGGGGAGATAATTCTTCCTCAAATTTATGTTTATCCGCGGATGTTTTCGGTGCCTGGTGTGTGGCGCCCGAGAGAAGACCAGCAACAAAACTGGACAAATATCGTGGACCACCATCTGAAAAATACACAGTTCCATAAATATTTGTAACATCCAAATTTATGTACCATATCCATATGTATATTAGTTTCTGCTGGAATAAATATCTATATTTTTTTTTAATTATGCGTTTGTGATTTTGGAGTTTATATGTTGCTGTGGGAATCTTTCACCCATTTGCGATGAAAAAAACCCAACACATTTCTAAAAATACAAAATCGTGAATAACCACGAAGTGACATACCTTCCTCGGTGGAGCTCCCATAGGCTGTATGGAAGTCGTCATCAGTGGAGGAGTTCAAGCCATGAGACGACATCGCGCTGTGAGACGAGGTGTCCGAGTCGCATGGCCACATGTCACAGAAGCCCACCACCGCCTTGTTCAGCTCTCGCAGCACATAACTGTCCAGGTACTGCAGATGCTTGCGACCTTTGAACTGTGTAGCATCTATAGCGCACAGCATGCTTTTAAAATTTCCATGCTCGTCCAGCTGAAAAGAAATTACAAATATTTTCTCAATGCAAATTTTAAAGAAAAATATTGAATGAAGTCCTGAATGAACTTCTGACCCACAGTAAATAGTTATCTCCCTTGCGAGAATTCTTGTGAAAAGTGCCGACCACAATAGAAACTAACCTCCGCTGGGTCTCTGTAATCGCCAACGTACTCCAGACCTGAGGCGTAGCCGCTGTGCCGAGAGAACTGCTCATATCCGCTCACGATGATCGCCTCGTTATCGTCCATGTTCTCCATAAACAACATGGCTGCCATCAATTCTGGGCATGTGCTGAAGCGGATTTCCTCCTGAAAGTACAATATTATTATGCTATGTTCAACTTGACGGCGCAGCCTTAATCCTTTCCATGCGGAGGCAACTGGAGACACCCTAAATGGGCAGAGCCTGTGCCTAATCCAGGAGGGTTACTATCCCACCAGGGATGAAGAGGATTATTGGTGATGTTCATTTTGAAGATGCTTGAATACCATATTGACTTACATGCAAGGTGAGGTTCGCAATAAAAACTTTAGATATTTGGGTTATCACTTTCCATGAAAATATATAACCTGTCAGTGACTTTTAGAATGCCATACCCCAGGTAAGTCCACACTTGATAAACAATGGCTAAATGTGTGGTACTAGCAGTGTTTGAATTAGAGCCCGCCCGCGATGGGTTATTTTCAGCAAGGACTGGTAATGTTTTATCCTTGCATGCCCGTATGCCGTGTTACTTTTTGTTTGCTTTTCAAGATGTATATCATCGATCACTGCCCAACATGTATGAGGACTGGTAACTTCTCAGACTTACCAGTCCTCATGTCTGGCAGTGAAATTGCTGGAGTTTTATA
>JAUTBV010129292.1:0-12318 GCA_032361325.1 Lepetodrilus fucensis | reverse complement strand
TAGAGTATGTGGTGTAGAGTATGTGGTGTAGAGTATGTGGTGTAGAGTATGTGGTGTAGAGTATGTGGTGTAGAGTAGGTGGTGTAGAGTAGGTGGTGTAGAGTAGGTGGTGTAGAGTAGGTGGTGTAGAGTAGGTGGTGTAAGTGGTGTAGGTGGTGTAAGTGGTTTATGTGGTGTAGGTGGTGTAAGTGGTGTGGGTGGCGTAAGTGGTGTAGGTGGTGTATGTGGTGTATGTGGTGTATGTGGTGTATGTGGTGTAGGTGGTGTAAGTGGTGTGGGTGGTGTAAGTGGTGTAGGTGGTGTGGGTAGTGTAGGTGGTGTTAGTGATATAGGTGGTGTAGGTGGTTGTCGAGATAAAATCAGATTATGGAGCTGTTTCTAACTGATCACGTGTCCAGGTTGAACAGTAGATAAAGTGCAGGCATTGAGGTCCCGACATGTACTATATCAACATTTTCAAATTCCATGTTAAATCGTAAATTATCAAGTAATCGAACATTGAATATTGTTTTGTTTTACATTATGCGTTACATTATGAATAATAGCTCATGCGGTATGAGAAGACAAGCTACATTAGTTTGGATGTGTTTTCCATAGTATTTTTTGCTATAGACAAGATATATTTGTACCTAAGAATAGTGTCTGATAGTATTACAACCAAAAATATCACACGTTAATTTGTGTGTATTATTTGAGAATGGTATGTTAAATCGATTTAAACCCATTGATTTATTCATTATGTGTCCAATTACATTCGCACACATGCGCACACACAGTCATATTTTAGGTACAATCATGGGACTAATTAGATCAGTGATGGAAATAGGGTTGAAGACGTTGAAACAACTCTCGGAATAGCAATTATTAATAACAATCATGTTCAGATACCTACTGGTAAACATACATTTCAGTATTTTGTTTATATTTAGTACTAAAATTGTGCAAAGCATTGTGTGATCTGCTCAAATTAGCTATTTTCTAGTATGATATTTTTCCATATTCTAGTGACATTTTTCCATATTATATGACATTTTCCCATATTCCTGTATGACACTTTTTCCATATTCTAGTATGATATTTTCCCATATTCTAGTATGACATTTTTTTCATATTCTAGTATGACATTTTTCCATATTCCAGTATGACACTTTTTCCATATTCCAGTATACAGTTGTTCATTACCACATAGTATTTCTCTGTATGCCATCATGTTTCTGTATGTACTCGATGTTCCAATATGACGCCGTTCCATATCACAGTTTTCTTTATTTCCAGATTATCCGTCACCACAGTCAGCATTTCCAGCCCATATGAAACGAGCATATTACAGAAGTTATGTAGGTGAGTAATCTCAGTATACGTCCAGAGAATGTCTTGCACGGGAAGCAAACCATTATTTTATTTTAATAAATTCTTTAAAAGAATACCAATATTGTTATTGGTGGGGGTGTGGGGTGGGTGGTGGGGGAGGGGGAGGTGTATATCTATATATAGTAGAAATATAATAGGGACCCACGACGACATAGTATATAGAGTTCATGAATGGGTCCCAACGTATATTATCACTACGTACGGTAGTAATGTTATTCCAAACATATATATTTTTAATAACCTTATTTAAAAATAATAATTTTATTAAGATAAAATAATGGCCTGCTTCAAGTGCCTATGCTTAAAGTCATTGGAAGCTCATTATGAATGAGGCAGCCAGTAGGTATCTATGATGAAATGATATACCGGTGTAGCGTTTTGGATAGTGTAGATCCATTGAGGAATGCCACCCCAATCTAACCTTCCCGGGCCGCCTTTTGCGATGCATTTCTAACACGTGATAAAATGCACACGGTACTTTTTTTTATGAATCACATCTGTTTTAGATTGGTTTTCAATCATTCAATTTTACCAATCCTCGAAGTCCCACTGTGCCATATATTGTGCAAACGTTGCAACCGTACTGGTTAAATAGGACTGACTATTAGCAGCGCTTTTGAAGATACACACTCAAGATGCGCAAATATGACTCAATTAATACTAGATATGGTGGTGACATGTATGTCTCAGTTATTGTCCATTATGACAGGACTACGAGGGATTGCGACGGATGAGAGCTTTCTCTTTGGCTCGCTGTCTTGACGAACATATCTCAGGATCTGAACATATTAAATTCAAAAGAAATATTCCCATTCATGCATTCGTTGCTTCTGATTTAAATTATGTCAAATAATCTAATCATTGACTCTGAAAGGATTTACGTTAGTTTAGTGCTGCAAATACAGTAATTGTATATCCTTTGCTATTATCATCAGCGTGTACGATAACTACATGCATAGGAAAACCCCAATGCATATCATTTTCAATGTAAACTAGATTTAATTATATCCCCCATATGCTTGATTTAGAAATACATCGGAATAATACAATCTAATCATATTGGTGATTCCATGCAAATGTTGCAATAATCATCGCATTTGTAAAGAGACAGTGTATTTTCTGATATAATTGCATTTTTACCCCTATCACGATCAGTTTGATAGTTCCAAAACCCAGTCAGAGTTTTCAATCTTTCAATTGCTAGGTTTGATCCTTACACCGCTGTCGTGTTTCAGACGTGACGAGGAATACAATTAGTGGCCAGTAGCGCCATCTATGCTTTTTAGATCACGAATAAACGTCTTTAATACCTGGATATTTTAGTGTAATCTTAGACTCACTTTTCAAAACAACATTGTTTTTATTTTCCATCCACTTTGCGAGGGTAATTATAATAATGCACGGCATTTCGCTGATGACATTACAATCCATTACACTGCAGAACATTAGAACAACATCACTGAAAACAGTCAGAATTGTAATGGTATCATGAGACGCAATAAATTGTAGTTTCTCATTTCACAGCTGACAACATTACATCACATAGAGTGGATATAGTTTATACACACAGTGCCACAGGTCGTAAGGATATCGCTTCCTAGTCATTATGTCTCAGATCACAAATGTCACAACATCGGTAGTGCTGTCTTTTCTTCTTATCTCATGACATATGATGGAAGGGATTATAGTCCAAATAAGCGTAAATGTTGTATCATTACTTTGGTAATTGACGTACACATAATCGAATCCTTTCTACTGATATTACAGACTACAAGCGAAGCAGTTTGAACGAACTAATACAGCGACTACTGGCGCTGAGGGGAAACTCACGTGAAACCGGAAGAGCCTCTATGATGCGGTTCGGAGCCGGAAGACGATGATCTCAAGAATCACGTGACTTGCGGCCATACTTGAGAAACGGTTCTCCTTGAATAGCTCAATGCAGTTATTCAGCAAGTGCTTTGAAGCTAGCCATATTTTCTTTCTATTTAATACTGTCCGTTTGAAAAATTTTAATGTGTTATTTTCTTCACGGTAAATATAACAAAAATGCCATGACATGTCGATGTTAACCGAATAGGATGATCTTGTTACTTGTATATTATTTATTCGTAGATTATTCATTTTGCATATGAAAATTTACGAAATTATATATCCCGACAAACCTCGCTGTGCTATGATGTGCTAAGATTCTCCCAGCTTTTAATTAGTAGAATATTATGCTGAAAATTGAGCTTGCAATTGACAAACATGTCCTATCCGCCATGTTAAGATTAATTCAGCGTTAAGAGGCAGACGACGGATTTTCCTATAATTATTTTATGCACCCTGTTGTGATCTCCAAATGAATATGTGTCATTATAATGTGATTCCATTAAAGAAATGCATGTGACTGTGCTAGACAGCGTATCTTCATCTTGGCTGGTCTCTTTCGCTGTCAATTTACCTGTGAGTTGATGTCCTATAGGCCTAGTGTTATTATAATAACACTACACACATATATAATAACACTACACACATATATAATAACACTACACACATATATAGTAACACTACACACATATATAATAACACTACACACATATATAATAACACTACATACATATATAATAACACTACACACATATATAATAACACTACACACATATATAATAACAATACACACATATATAATAACACTACACACATATATAATAACACTACACATATATATAATAACACTACACACATATATAATAACACTACACACATATATAATAACACGACACATATATACTATACTTTCTACATTCTCTTCAGCGTTGCATTCATTCGCCTCACACTTCCGTTGAGAGTGTTTACATTATACCTGGTATTTACGATGCTGATTCATACACATATTTTCAGTTAATAAATATGCCGTTGTTTTAAGCAAGAGTTTGTTTTTGACGATGCTATCAGTGAACATCAATGCAGAAATTGAATAAGTATATTGGTTGCGTTTGATCATCAGATTGCCTTCCGAAACACTTCTACGGAGTTTGAATAGCCATCTCGAAATAGTTTCTGGAATAATGAGATAAAAGCAGCAACTAATAATTGTTTATTAAAAAACATTATGTTTTGCCAAGCATGTGCATGTTGATGTTGAGCGACTTAATCGTCATGGATCACGGTACTATTTTCGTCTTCAATAACAGGGTTCAAAGTAAGGACAATGCTAAACTTGTTATTGTGAGGTTATCATTACTGCACACATTGCATTATATCCATGTTCAGAAATGGCTGTATTAAATGCCATTAAAATAGAAATCACGAGAACATTTGCGATTCGGTATTAATTAGATTGCTAGACGGTTAATATTTGAAAAAAAAGCCCAATTTTGTCTTTGGGGCATTATGCTGCTATAGCTCTAATATTAGCCCTTGTTAAAGACGTTTCGTATCATTTATTTCGATTTTTAATGATTTTGACATTAATCCTACTGTACAGTTAAAAAATATCCTACCGTACAGTTAGAGAATCATGTTTAAATATCAAAATCATTAGAAATCGAAAAAAGTATACGATGACGTCATTGATAAGGCCTTCTATATAGAATGTCTCTGGTAGAAAATGTACTGTTCGGTAGCAGAAATAATGGTGATATCGAGTTGGATGACTATACTGTACTCCGAGGTCATATAAGTTGTTCAAGAAGTGACCCAGGGAATCCATATCAAAAGCAGCACAATGAGCTGTTCTTGCTGTCTGATCATGAGAAGTATTAATATTGTGCAAAATCCATGCTGGTAAATGTGCTCATAACTCAACATTACTACCCCGGTCAATGGATCAGTGTGCTCTCATGACCTTCTCAAATTCCTTGGGCGTATACAGCCTGAGTCAACGATGACTGCCTTATGCCATCCAAGATCTATACGGCTGCCACTGCGTACGACCACTATCCGTATCACTTACTCATTGATGCCGTAAACACCATTAACATCATCCGAGGAAGACATTGGGCACATCTCTGTGTAATACAGATAAATACAGTAATTAGAGTAGGCTTGATGAACGAGGGATTTCAGTGTTAAAGTGCACGTATGGAAGAGATTAAGCACACGCAGTACTGTTGCCTTTTCCCTGTTCTTGAATTCAAGTAATTACACAAATTGCATTAGATTTCAAAGTGATGCGGTTAACATTACGCCCGTATCTGTGGTTTATCAACTCGTCGGATACAATGTCAATGACATTATTTAGAATCTAAGATATATTGGACAAATTGACCCAAAAACGGATAATTTGTTTCTGTCTGGTATTTCTCTCAATATACTATATAATTACTTTAGAACGTGATATTTCTACAGAGCAACTATTACGTCTTGTTATGCAGATCTAACACTATAATATGTACATTGTTTTCTTTGTATAGACACACCACAATCAGGAAGGAAACATTCTGAGTTTGCATAGTGTTCTCGATAGAAAAGGAAATTGCATGATGTCATATCCTTGATTTGAAAGCTGGGCAATGAATGCTATCTCAGACTGACCAGACGGCCACGACAGACCCCCGTCTAATATCACGACCGTGGAGAGAGTTTGATTTATACCCCTTGACAAGAATCATCAACGACTCGAGTGAGTCTGCGGTCTAACGATGCCAACACTGTATACACGGTCGACAGCGAACCTCGGTTCCTGATTAGCCAATACTTTATAATTATTTTGGGGATAATTCATATTTCGATAGCCATGCATCATTCTGAGACATTCAATGTGTTTGTTGTTCACGGTAGCGAGGCATTTGTTGGTAAAAGGTATACGATACGTGCATGTAGGCCTACATACGTTAGCACGTTTTGTGTTATATAGCTTCATGAAACACTGACTGATATCTAGACAAGTATTATATTAATACAAATCTTATACCTTGATAAACACGCAGCCATCTGAAATATCTTCTTAATCTCTGGTATTGTATCATGAAAATACATAATCCGTCATGAAAATACATAATATGTCGTGGCACCACTACCAACTTCAGCGACCGTCCCAATCTTTGGGATGTATGTATTGACAGTTAGTATATTACAAGTTTCCGTAATCGCCAAGCCACTATGAAGACAAAGGTCACTCATTATAATAACAAAGGAACGACAGCAGATGTATCGGTGAAAATGTAGGCTTAGGACTAAATAAACAGGAATCGTAACAGATGTCTTGTCTACCAATTTGCTTAGAATCCTTTGTCAAATGTTGAACGTTCTCAGAAATAGGTCTGATGAACAACGGTCTGAATACAAATAGTTCCTATTAATATATCTTACCACTCCTTCAGCCATGAGATCCCATATAATCCCCGTCACTGAAAGCATCCATGAATTACATGTACGTGCTTTAACCCATTCATTGACATACGTTTGTCGTTTAAGGTATGTGTTCTTTTTTGTTCAGCAAAATACCCCTTTATGTGCTATTGAAATTGATAGTTCGTATACCATGCCTGTGAGTCAAAAGTAAATCGTACTTTTGTAACATATAATGTATACTATGAACACCCGTGGAAAGGTTACCCATACTATTGCATTCGGCAAAATACCCCCTTATGTGCTATTGAACTTGATATTTCGTATACTATGCCTGTGAGTCAAGAGTAAATCTTAATTATATAATATGTAATGTACTATGAACACCCGTGGAAAGGTTACCCGTACTATTGGATTCGTTAGTTCAGCAACGACGAAGCCATGGCCTCTGGGAAGAAACTTCCTAAGTTGTTATAGAATCTCCAGACCTCCAGACCTCCAGACCTCCAGACCTCCAGACCTCCAGACCTCCAGACCTCCTTCCTGATATCATATACGAGGCTGAGTTTGCAGCAAGACATCGTTGGTGTTGTCACAATTACACAAGTAAAGTACATCCAGAAGAGTTAATGAGGAAATCACAGCAGGCAGATGCCACCTCGTGGTCTGCTGATATATCAGATGGCGGGACGGAACCCAGGCTCTGTACAGAAACAAGACGACCTGCTGAGACGTAGATGATCGTACGTCATAATTAATATTCAGGGTATCGTTTCTCGAAGGTCTCATATCAGCCCATAAGACCATAATAAGGACTCTCGTAGCGATATATAATACATGGGGATCGAGAGCGCTATAGTCTCATAGTAGATACGAGAGCTTCGAGAAACAATACCCTGCAGGATAGTTTGATGGTTACAAGTATAGCTCTATTACATATATATGTGGAATGAGATATTAGTTGGTTACAAATATGACATGCAACTCTGTTAAAGGCATATAGAAATATGTATGGTCATTTTGGACTAGTTCTTTGCTACAACTGCAAAGTGCATTTACTTGACATACATAAAATCATGTTTATACTTCAAAAACCTTTCCATCACTGTATGATAGACACAATTCCACTGCAACCCCAGATAAACAATCTGAATATGGTCGTATTAATATTTGCTTAATTACATGTATATCAATGCAAGGTGACATAACAAAGTGGTACGACTAAAATATAATGCTTCACGGCCACGTTTGCTTGCATTTCCTTCATAGATCAGTTGATGCATCAAATACAAGATAATTAGAGGAACGTTCCATTTATACATATCCATACAAAATATTAATATTTTGATTACTATCGAGTACTGGGGACTAAGTACATCACTAAATAACAACATGTTGATGACAATGAATAGGACATGTTGATGACAATGAATAGGAAAGGTGATGGCCATGAATTGGAAAGGTGATGGCCATGAATAGGAAAGGTGATGGCCATGAATAGGAGATTATTGATTACCATGAATAGTAAAGGTAATGGCCATGAATAGGAGATGTTGATGGCCATGAATAGGAGATGTTGATGGCCATGAATAGGACAGGTGATGGCCATGAATAGGAGATGTTGATGACCATAAATAGGAAAGGTGATCGCCATGAATAGGAGATGTTGATGGCCATGAATAGGAAAGGTGATGGCCATGAATAGGACAAGTGATGGCCATGAATAGGACAGGTGATGGTCATGAATAGGAGATGTTGATGACCATGAATAGGACATGTGATGGCCATGAATATGAGATGTTGATGGCCATGAATAGATGTTGATGGCCATGAATAGGACAGGTGATGGCCATGAATAGGAGATGTTGATGACCATGAATAGATGTCGATGGCCATGAAGAGGACGTGATGGTCATGAATAGGAGATGTTGATTACCACGAATAGGACATGTTGATGACCATGACTAGAAGATGTTGATGGCCATGAATAGGACAGGTGATGGCCAGGGCAGCAAGACCTTAGGAGATGTTGATGGCCAGGGCAGCAAGACCTTATCGATCAGGGTATGTCAGTTCAAAAAGTTACTGGCCTTCCCCAATTGGTAACTTCGCTAGCACTAAAATGTAGAAGGTATTATTAGCAGAATTATTTAATAAAATATTGAATAAATTATCAGGAATTCGCAGGAATACACTTTAAGTTCAAGAAGATCTCAGTCTGCAAGATCACATTTCAAAATGTAATTTTGTATATAGTTAGTTTAGATTAACTATATAAACTATATAAACATTAGTTTAGATCCGCTGCTTTAATGCGCATTACCACTGAAGAGGCGTTTACCAATGACCACGGCTTGAGTATGTTTCTACGTGCGTATATTCGCACCTTAATAGAAACACGACTATTTATCCATAATAACACGTCTATTTAAATAAACTTAACAAGCTCTTAAGAGTCATAATGTGCCACCACGACGACATTTGACCAAAAGAATAACTAATTCCTGTTTTCTTTTGCGTCAATGTGAACTACATAATGTATAAATACCGTAATAGGTCCATGTAAATAGATCATGACGGAAACAATGCCCTATGTACGTGATGGGTAGTTTCAATGAATATCCTGCCTCGGGACTTAGTAATATAATTTACATATTTACTCTCAAGATCAAAGGTAACGACGGTATGCTATGAGCAGAATAATTAGAATCGATTCAATACACGTAAGTAGCCTATTAATAATTTATTCCAAACTGGGGGTACATTTAGATGGATTTAATTGCAAATTATCAAAATCATTTAACAAACCGCAATGGAAGAATGCCTATTTTATAAAGCTACCACAAAATCCATATTTCGAAAATGTCAAATAACTGGTCGAAATTTCTATTTTACAGTTAGAGAAACATCATGCTGTTGTCTTCTAAAGACCAAGTCCGTTTATAGCAACATAGCTATTGGATCACACGGGAACATGTCATGGATTGGCATGACATTTTGCAATGTTCATTCTACAACTAAATAACGCCAAGACTCCCGCATAGCCATTATGTCTCAGCTACATCAATATCATTGGTCATCTTCTCTGGTTTAAACGTTGGCCTAACTTCGTTTGAATAGCGATACAAGCGAGGAATAACATATTCCACTCTACAACATAAGGGTCTACAGGAAACTGGGTGTTTTCGACATAGTTCATACGTAGGTTGACTTCCTGGCTAGGATAGAAGGGCGTCACACTCAGTAGTTCCAGCCAATATTTAGAAAGCTAAGATCGAAGCGCACTGAATAGGAACGGCACCTCCAATTCTACCATATAGCTGTGTACTGTAGCGTACATTATAGTGGCATTCACTGTGTGGGAGAGGATGACGGAGGCATAACCGCGCATACAGCTGTACGTCGTGATGGCCGGGGTATCAAGTCTGTTCACGAGAGTATATTACATTGATTCTCCTCATCGTTGATGTGTACACGTGAATGTATATGATTGATTAGAATTCTATATAATGTGATTTGGAGTTCTATATTCTGGGAATACGAACATCAGTGGCATGGCTTAAGGCCCTTATCATAATGTATTATGATATTCATAATAATACTGATGATAATAATATATTATGGCAAGGTACGTTAAGTTACCATGGTCCCGAGGTTATCATTTGTTTTGAGTACGATTTCATACTCAAGCTAAACTTGTACATGGGGATGTGTGAACAAAACTATGAAATCGTAGACACAAATGTTCTCTGGGCCAGGCTTGGCCTCATTAGTTTTACTACCCGTAACTAATGTTTAAGGACATATTCACGTCAAAGTGGTCATATGAAGAGTTAAAAGGTGGCTCTGGGTTCTCTATATCAACGAATCAAAAAGTACGAACAAATTCCACTCACACAAGTCAGTATTATAGTTTTTGTAATAGATACGCGTAGCAGAACCCATTGTTTATACCGATCTCTTCGTTTTAATTGGAGGTCACTACTTCAGAACCAGAAGTGCAATCCCCCATAGATGCCGATAGCTATCAATTTGTCGCAGCCAATTGATGAATCGAACCTTGACCTTTTCTGTAAAAGCACACTAATGGATAATTGGATTGTCTCATTGTCAGAATCAATCGGAACTATCCATCCCGATCTTTCCACGTTCTGGGTAAATGAAGATCAAAGAGAGCGTAAATTTACCTCCGTCCGTAGTATCGGCTGTCCCGTTGTGATAGATGCTATAACTGCGGGAGGCTATCAGATAGATGCTATAACTGCGGGAGGCTATCAGATATATGCTATAACTGCGGTGGGCTATCAGATAGATGCTATAACTGCGGGGGGCTATCAGAGACGTTGTCAGTGGCTGAAACTTCGAATGTCAACTGGTCAACGATATCTCACAGATTTCCTAAGGTGGCTGCAGATTTATAAATAATGAAGGAATACATGTATCGTTTTCCGCTAAAAGTCTAAATACTATCCATCTCCGTGACAAGGTCTTTCCACGTTGTAGCTTTATTTAGCTTGTGTAATTGAATCTGATGCATGCGGAAGTGACAATGATCATTAAATGGAATTATGAGGAAATAATGCATCAACCTGAAATAATCAAGACCACACTTTATTCTGACTTGAAGGTTGATGTTTACTTGCATATTTCATCTGTTCTACTGCAGTGCAAGACACCATTAGGACTCTCAGACTAATGCATGAGGTCACCAAACACACGGCCAGATTTGGTACGTCAAGAAGTGAACCAATAAAGGAACATCATTATTTTAGAAAATAAAATTCTAATGAAAAAGCATCTTTGAAACTACAAATAATAACAATGCACAATTGAAATATCATATAAGAAAGAAAGCCAAACACACGCACACGAACACACACACACACACACACACACACACACACAGATAGATGTGTACATACACATATGAAACAGAATGAATGGGTTTCTTTGACATTTTCTGTATAATTACATCTAACCGATCGTTAGATGTAATTATACAGGATATTGAAGTACAGCCTCTGACAAGCTTTACAATGTCTCTGATAGTCTCCCGCAGTTATAGCATCTATGGATCACAACAGGACAACATATATAATATATAATAATAACACGGACTGAGGTAAACTCCCTATGGTACATAGAGTACATATGGACTCATGGACGATGAAATTCCAATGTTTTCCTGAATTGTTGTCACTGTTGGTTTAATGTTGAGATAATTCGAGCAGCTTATATTCAAAATGTCATATTGGTTTTCAATTTTAGTGTTAATACCAATGAAAGAAAACCTTCGATACACCGACCAATACTGTAACACTACATTGACGTATAACGTATTATCGATGGCATACACAATACCGTAGACTCATATCAAATGCTATATAAATGTCGTTATAATGTTCTCGAGTGAATCATTATTTTCATTTATTTAACATTTTATATTGTTCTATAGGTATTACACAACCAAATACTTTTCCATAGGCCACAATGATAGCGTTTGGATTGATGTAATCGTTAGGAAGGAAAGCACAATATCTGACCACACATGAAGTAACAGTTTATCATCTGCAGAGTCTGGAAACCCACAAACAAAAACATTCTACCGGTGTATGTTTTCTAAACACTCACAGGAAGTGGGTCACCCCAGTATCGCAGATATTGGCCAAC
>JAUTBV010129281.1:0-12318 GCA_032361325.1 Lepetodrilus fucensis | reverse complement strand
ACATTATTTGCATTGTGACTATACATTTTGGAAACGTGGCGAACGCCAATACCAATGAAAATCCATACTTATCATATCTAGTTTATATTGGTCCTACATGCACGTAGTATTCTCATATATATCAATATATCACATCTCTCACATTATTTCCTTCTTTCACTTTTCCACTTCTTGCTAACATGCATAAATCCTTATTTTCACCCATTTATTATTCCTTTCTTTTTATCGCAACAACACGTGCACGTTAATATACACACCACATCCAATGGAAGTCCCAAACGACACCTGCAAGATGTTACCAAACAGAATCTTCAACTTTCAATGGTAATCGTATATCAATACCAAAGTCATAAACATACTGTACCTATTGACAGAACAATTACTCTCACAACACCGAATCCTAGGATGAATAGGCTGCTAACGGCTTAATAAGAGCGAATATTGAATTGACTGTTCATTTTCTAGTGGATGTACATGTATGTGTCTTGAAAACGCATACTTATACTTGTACATTAATTGCCAGTGTGTGCGTATACTACATGGTAGTATATTAAAACAACATATATGCGTCTCATGCTCGACGTGTACGTATGCGATTAGGAGACGCCTGCGAATAGGAGGAGGCGCTTGAGCACATTCAGACACTGTACAAAGGGATATACTAGTATACAACTTACAAGGCCATAGCGGGAAAAGAATGGAGAGATATACCTTGTGTGGACTTATCATCATACTTTCTTTGGGAGGAAACATTAATTCAGGTTATATATGTTTACACATTCTTATGAAAATTGTTTTGTGTTCGTATGTATTCACTCGTTGGTTGACAGCTGTTGCTGTAATATAATGAATTGATTCTGCACGAATGGATAACCCTTCAGTCGTTTCCTTAACTTTCCCCATCCGTACTTGTACTTTTGTTTTATTTTTTATTTTTTGAATTGGGGTTTAGGGTAGCTTTCTAGAATCGTACACTAATACTTGCATTTATTTGCAGAACCTGATGCCCAATTGAAATTCAAGGCTCATCAAGCGAGTACAGATGGCAAAGACAATTCTGCAGAACATGTCCTCCTTCAACCAGCGACAATCCCATTGAATCACGACCAAGAAAAGCAGATGCACATTATAGTACAACGTATGGAAGAACCGTCAGTGGAAATCAGAATGATTCACCACGACACTCATGAGGAAATGGACTTCGACACCTACTATTCTATGCTGAAAGAAGAAGCTGCTCAACACGTGCAGACGGTAGCAAATGACAGCAAGAAACAGGAAACCCTAAAACTAGAAGCTAGTCCAGCGGAACCGGAACACAAGCCGGAAGCAGAGGTGGTTCGGGAACTTCCTGGAACCGCACAGCGATTGCGGGACGAAAACATTTTGAAAGCAGACGACCATAAGTCTGAGGGAAGCAACGAACAGGATGATTCCAAGGATCTTACACACATTTACATGAAGCCGATACCGCCTCCTGTGGATCCTGAAGATCTTCCAGACATCATAGTACACCACCAAGAGGATGAGGAGTTCGTGCACAAAATCGTGTACGTCCACACCGACCGGCATGAGCATGTGGTTCACAAAGGGAGAAACTATGCAACACTAATGTACCATGATGAAATGTAACGGTTACTGCAATACACTGTATGAACGGGATTATGTTTCTCTGCTTATATTATGGCGGGCAATCCATGGGATAACAATACAACACTTATGGGGTCACGTCTTCTAATTTCAACAATCTGAAGGTGTCTGGAAAGTTGTGTTTAGGTGTATTTTGGTATGGTCGAGTTAATATTCATTTTCAACATGTTTTGTAGACGTTATACTGGAATTGAAAATCAATTCTTCTGTGGTCAAGTAAAATGAAATTTACTTTCCTTCTTATTCTGTGACTTCCACAACGGCACATGTAAGTATGTTGAACTATGTTGGAACTTGCTTTTAATATAAATAGCAGTGTTTGAATGCATTGGGGGTCTGGGGGTCAATCTGCAATGTTAAAGGTATCTGTGTGACCCCCTGAACATTACAGATTTGACCTTCATTAACATTGGGCCTATGGATAACGACCCTTTTCTTATTTTCTTAATTTCGAACACTGAAATAGTATTGGTAGTTCTTAGTGTAGACATCTCTAGTACCCTAACATAGTTGTTGTGGCAACTTGTGGGATCTATTTATACTTCAAACATGTTATGCGAATAGTGTACAGTGAATGGCCTAAAATGATAATTCCCTTACTGAAAAGCAATGTAGATATACATCCAAATTACGTAAATTGAACAGAAATTGTTTTTACAATGCATAACAATCTGTGAATGGTATTATTCTAAAAGTTCCTAACAATAGATTCCTGATGACATACTTCAAGTTTTCAAAATCATAGGTTTTGATTCTTCACACCAGCCAACAATGGCAACATGTACTAGCATTTGTTCCATGAATATTGCCAAATGACGAAAACTCAAATGCATCAAAACAACTTCAATACATGTACATATTTATTGTATACAGATATAGTCATGCCTAGATAGTCACAACATATACAATCACAGGATGATAGCAATATCTTGTATTCATGCAAAGAATTGTCACAATTAATTAATTACAATATACAGGTATTTGTTTCAACACTTCCTCATGAAATAGGAAGACATATTTGTAATGAATTCGCTAGAATATACACTGAAACAATGCTGAGAATAACCAGTGAAAAAAGATTTAGTAATCATATTCGCAGATCATACTGTATTCCTGTCAATAATTAGATATTTAAATTCTTTAATATGTATTATATTTTTAGCAACATCATGCAACATTACATATATATTCTTATGATAACCACCTTACAACCAAATTATCTTATTTGACCTGAGAAAAATCAATATCAACAACAACTACAAATAATTATTGACTAAATATTGACTTATCATAATATTTCAAATGATATACAATTAAGAAAAGAATGCCCAACACCAGACATACAAAGCTCACCCAGCAGATGAAAATAACGAGTTTGAACCAGATTTCCACTAGGAATCACCTGATGTTTTGTACCTATCTCTCATTAATCTGGTGTGAAAACATCAAGGAATATCACCAGAGAAGTAACATGCAATTTTCAGACATAAATTTGAGTAATTGTTCGTCTTAACTCACAGGCAATTACTAAAGTTGCAGTATCAGCAATGGTGGCTTATACAACACATAGGGCCTACACAGAAAACAAAGGATTTCATCAAATATATTTGTTGTCTACATGTCCTGAGGTCATATATTGGCAAAGCATCTATACAGTTAAATATTTTATGTAAATCCATAAAACCAGGACAAGACAGTCTTAGTGGCCATTGGTTAACTCAATTTCACATTTTCTTGTCACATGATGTTGCCTGGACCAACCAGTGGCCATCTTAGTAAGGCGACCAACCAGTGGCTATCTTGGTAATGCCCCCCGCACACGGAGAGGACTGTGCTGAGCAGTCTGACACGCGTGGCCGAATGCTCACCGTTTGTGAGTTTGTGAGGATTCGGCCACGCATGGCAGAAATTATCTAGCATGGTAGATAATAGTCGCACGGCCACAAGTGGCCGAATTCTGACAAGTAGTAGTCCGCAAACGATGTGAATTGTGCTCTCCGTGCGCAGGGGGCATAAGGTGACCAACCAGTGGCTATCTTGGTAAGGCGACCAACCAGTGGCAATCTTAGTATCTAAAAACATTAGTAATATTCAGAATAACACTGCCATATTAACGTTCATGAGTATCAAAAGAGGACGGTTGTACAAGGATGGACTGCATACTATAAATCATAAGGCACAGGTTAACCCTCTCCATGCTGGAGGCAACCAGAGATGCCCTAAAGAGCTGTACCTGTATCTAATCCAGCAGGTAGAGGGTTAAAAGAACATGGATGGATTTTTTTTCAGAACATATTTGAGCTACATATCACACTTTTTACTTTAGTACAGTATACATCTGGGACAATCTGAATAAAATATACATACATAACTATCTACAGTCTAAAAACCAACTCGCTTGTACAATGATGAAATGCAGGCACAAGGAATCTCAAACAATATTCTAAAGTGGATTACATATACGGTACTATACTACAACCTTGCTTGGATTTTCTGTTTAATAATGCAGACCTGCCTACCCGTTTTCGTTCACGAGTGTATTCATGTAAACTTTTAGGTGTATAATTTACCTTCAAAAGTGTACAAAATTTTCATTGTGATTAAAAAATTGTGATTAAAAAAAAAAAAATTACAATAACATTCGCAACACTGAACAGAAAATTGGCCACAAATATCAACCATAAATTGAATTATTAAACTTTTTTTATTTTAAAATATAAATGAAAAAATCTGGCATAGATTCCGCGTACCCGCTTGGGAGCTTTAAAATCACCCCCTTTCCCCCCGAGGCTACTTTAACAACTGTCAAAAGTGTGCAATGCCTCGCTCCATTCCCCAAAACTACTATAAACTTAACGGTCGCTGAAAACATTTGATTAACATTCACGCCATGCAAAATATTTAGACACCGGTTTGAGACTCAAATTGAGTGTTTGATCGCGTATAATTCAGTACGAGAGCATAACAAGCGTAATCAGTGACCAAATATCGTACGAAATACGACCAAAACGTACAAGTAGGCAGGTCTGATAATGGTAAAAGAATTTCATGGATATTACCAAGTTTGCAATTACATACCGGTAGTAGTGACAATGAATAATACAGTATATAATATGCTGCATATATATGATAAAATATAACTATGAGATATGTAATAACATTAACAGAACTAAACATTCAACAAAGCATAAATAGAAATAAGTGTGGACCCCCCAATACTAACAAATACTAGATCTAAGTAAATATATTCCTCCAACAAAATGGGACTAAAACTAAAGAAATGTTGAATATGAAGGAGTGGATTTACACTGATAACATAAGTAATACAAATACAATATAAGCTATGAAATGAAGATGCCATAAATACAGCACAATTTTAATAAAATTAAATTAAAAAAAGAAGGCAGAATATCATAACCAACTGAATTACCCCAAACCATTCAAATAAATACATGAACATATTTCATTTGATAATGCATCAATACAAATTTGCAATTTATTTGAATAAAGGAAATAAACACCAAAGTATGTGCACCCCATAAGAATTAAAATATGGATTACAATATATATTTTTTCAACACATGTACTTCAAATATGAATATGAATATAAAAATAAACTTTAACCCTTACAGCACTTAATAAGTATACTTCTCCACAAAAACATAAAAGGAAAGCAAACACAACGAATCAAGGCGCGATGATGGTGCCATATATCACATGACGTTACTGTAAACAAGGCCTGGACACAATGAGTGGGACAATGAGTATGACGATATTTTGGACGGTCGTCTGACGTGCCAAACAAATAGCACGTATAATTATGCACGATGAATCAGATATGCATAAAAGCATGCACAGTATATAAAATAATATACAGGTAAATATATACAATTGATAAAATATCTGAGGATGGATTTTCTTAAAACTCAATTATGCAACATGGAAACGCACATGCACTTGAATTATTCAATTATGCTGGGATATATAATACAACAATTATGGACGATTATTTAATACATAATGATAATGTTGCAAAAGCACACATTTCTTTCATATGTATATTTTCTCATAATTCAGTCACATTAATGATAATGATTTGTAATTATTCTTCTGATACAATATTCAATTATTCATTACAAAATTATATAAATAATACCATTAAAATAAAATGTAATATATAGATGGGACTCGTTTGATCTTGGTAAATAAAGAAACAATTCCATGCATATGTAACTAAAAATAATAAATTCTCTATCAATATCCTCATAGGATATTTATGGGACTTTAAAAAAAAAATGAATACACAAAACCAGGATGCTACACATCCACAAGGTTACATGGGCAGGATGGGTTCAACATGGAAGGTACTGACGTAAGCAAGCATTAACGTGACTAGTTTCAGATGTTTTCCAGATCAAGTTCGTCATCAGAGCTGACGTCAGTGATATTGGAACTCTTCGTTGTGGAGGCACGATTAGCTGGACTTGCTGTGCTGGCAGCTGAAAAACAGGAATTAATATTAAACTGACTCAAACATCAAATTCAAACCTAAAGAACTGAAAATCCTACACCACATACAGTGATTTATTTCCATCCAAAAGACCTTTTATCGATAAATAGATTGTTAAGTTAACAGACCGTGTGCAACGTCGACATGTGACGTCATCCAAGTAACGTCATGTTCGGGAAGGTTATACAGATGAGAAACCATCGACATTTTCAAAACAAATGATTGTTTACATCCGTCAAGTAAAATGGCGTATTTCAATGGGTTTGCATGGCATTCCATGCCTGAAAGCGCGGATTCTTTCAAATATTGCTCAATATATTACATATGACCAATAATAAAAATAAAAAAGTCCTTTTAATTATTAACAATTAAAGGAGATTTTAATTATCTCCTCTTTTTGTGAGTATACTTAGCCAGCCAGACAAGAGAATAATGCAATAAGAGATGGCTGGCCAAGTAAACGAAAAGAAAAAATATATCTGCCACAAATTTGAGTGAATAAAAATAGTGGTTATAGATTTGTATAGAAATTTAATATTCCCTCTTGTTGTGAGTTGACAGCAGTGGAAGATTGCACACACAGATATTATGACAGATAATAAATGTTCAGGTAGTCGCCACTTACCTTTAGAGGATGAGCCCCACACACTGGTTCCGTACGTGTTGGTGGAGAAGTCCGTCTCTGCGTGACTTCCGCGGTTGCTGTTCCGGGTCGGAGGTCGCCTGCAAGCAAAATGGAAAACATGTTAACCCTCTCCCTGCTGAACTTAATCGTAATTTCTGTTCTCAGGCATTACCAGTTGACAGAAAGAACATGAATGAAATATTCCAACATGGCTAGAAAACAGTGACTTTGTCACAAGCAACAATTAAGCCTCCCTGCTGAATTAACCCTCTCCCTGCTGAAGGTTAATTAACCTGTTGGGTTAATTTGAGGTGGCCATCAGAAAAGGAAGATGATTAATTGAACAGTGAGAGAATTAACGGTAATGCTCTTTAGGGCATCTCTGGTTGCCTCCAGCATGGAGAAGGTTAAAGGTGTGGGCACTCACTTCTGCTGTGGTGGATTATCTTCCACTGACGACACTTCCCAGTCACTGTTGAAATCCTCCTGGAAAAAAAATCAGACTTCGGTCTATTCTCAGAAAATATTCGGTGCCACGAGGACACGAATTGCTTTGAGTACAATTTCATGCTCGCTTGAATTTTCTATGGGGATTAGTGAAAATAATTGCAAGAAATCATACTAAAAAAAAAAATTCATACAGTAATAATCTTAAGGCCAGGATTCTGTTCCATAATTGTCGCAAATGGGTGAAAGATTCCCGCAGCCATACACCATAATCACCCACTGTAGCATAAATTTTCCATGACAACGAAGAAACTGAAGCTAAGAATATTTAACCTGGAAAGTTTGAGACTCCAATGAGTGAGTGACCATGGAGTTTAACGTCGCTGTGGGGGAAGAGTCCAATGAGAAATGGTACCCTATCCCTGTTATCTTCTCTTCAATATAAAGTGTTACGACAACAAAAGCGTTAAACATGTACAAAAAGTCAATCTCACCAGGATATCCACACTTTGTTTCCTTTTCTCCATAGTGTCAACTCCACCAAATGGCTTGTTGTCCTTGGTTCGTCCCTATAATCAATAGCACATTCATGAACATCTCTCCTACAGCCCTCTCAGAAAATAAAGTATAGGCTACCTGTCTATTAATATTTCTTTCATATTTTATTTTACAGGGATGAGAATGGCAAATTGTGTTCTCAGCTGAAACAGCTGGGATCCAGTACCTATATTCTCGAAACTTCGTAAGTCCTAAGAAGTTTGTAAATACTAAGAATTTGCCTAACTGGGTTTCTGCTCATGTTCATTTTTGAAGAGATCTTTTTCTCATTAAGAAGTTCTTAGCTAAGAAGTTTCAAGAATACGGCCCTGGGGCTGTCAGGTTTATAAGATCAACCCCAGAGTCTCAAAATACGCAGCTCCTAGGAAGATTCTCATCCCAATGTCAATAACAATTGCTAAACACTCGAAAAAGGTCAGTCTACTTACACTGAGTTGAGACTCTATGCTCCGAGACAGTTGTGACACATTCTGGCCTTTAGGCTGTGACATGATGACCCGGGGTTGAACAGTTTTGACTGGTGACCCACCGAAGCTGAAGGTGCAAATGCAAAGCATGACAATGAAACAATTTGGAAAAGCTTTATGAAGATATTTTTTATTAATAATAATACATTGTTGTTACTTCCACAGTGAACATGGCTTTCAATTGAACAGTGTTGGTATTCTGACATAGAAATCAAAAACATTTTGTCACGTTCGCATTCATGAATGCAATCATTATTTTCCTATATATAAATGACAATATGTTTTGACCAATCAGCCAATTATGAATTTGCTTGAACATTAAAGAAATAAATTATTCTAAACTATCCTAATATAATTTTTTTTAATTAAATAAAAATTACAAAACATAAATTATTTCCATATACCCGGTAAACAGTAATTGTTTTCAAATCACTAATCATCATGAATACCATAAAAATAAGGTAAAACAAAAAATTAAAATTGCTTAAGACAATTTCAATGTGTATAATGCTACAGATAGGAATCTAACTACCTCTCAGAGTCGTCATCCCAGTCATCCAGGTCATCTAGGGGCTTAGACTTGATCGGTTTGGCCTGATTTCTGGGTCGTGGACTGGGGGTGGGGTTCTTCTGCTGCCGTTGACTCGACGAGGAGGAAGTGACCATGATTGGCTTCCTGCGACCTCTGTCCTCTTCCTCCGAGTCTTCATCAGAGTCCCACTGTGTGGATGTCCACTCAGTCGTAGAGCTGAAGATTGATGTGTAATATGTATACTCCCCAGGGTGTTGAGAAGGAATTGAGGACACACAGATCCATTGACTGGGGTAATGTAGCGCTATGAGCATGCTCTCGAGCATGGATTTGGTGCAATATAAATGTGCACATTATTATTATTATTATTATTACTACTATCCATAGCTGGAAATGAAATTCTATCTTCAGTGCTTGAAAGTTAAATTTGTTGTAAATTTAATTCTCATATAAACCTTAGCATATGGAATTTCCTGTAAAATTAATGCCCACTGAATATTTATGTTTGAAATTCGCTGTAAATGTTATGCTTACTGAATCCAGATATGAAATGTACATAAAATATATGTATTGGGGGTTTGAACGAAAAACATGAGTATAAAATTACACTTTAAAAATATTTCACAATCTCAAGAGCCAGGCATGGTAAAAGATAATTGTGATTTCAGCAGAAAATAAGCCTGGGTTCTGAGGGCCTGGAGGTTCATGCCCCAAGCCATGTCCAGGGCAAATAAATTGACCACTTGACAAATAAATCGATAGATTTCCGCAGATCTTTGGAAAATTGCCATGTCTGGGGATCTGACCAAAAACCACAGATTATTATTTGCTTACCCTGTGGAGTACATGGATCTCTGTGGGGTGGTGGATCGTGGTGCAGGTTTGGGGGGCAAGGGGCTGTTGGCTCTACCTCGCGGGGACGGACTCATCTGCATGGGGCTGGGTGAGCGTGCTGGGGTCTGGGTGGAGGGTCTGGTGGCCACGTACTGGGGGGGAACACCACCAGCTGGGGTGGCTGGTAAGGAACTGTGCATATTCAGAGCTGAAATCGAAGGAAGGAAATAATGAGCCATGTATTTATATCATGCAGTTTTATTAACATTCTATAATAATGGTGGGGGTGGTGGTGGTGGTTGTGGTGGTTGTGGTAGGTGTGGTGATGGTGATGGTGATAATGGTGATTCATGTAGAAATCAATCACTCTAGACCTGCCAATTTCGAAGAATATCAGTCATGAGGGCCTATTCTCGAAATGTTCTTATGATCGTATGACAATGGCTACAAATTGTTCTTAGGTTAAGAAGTTCATAAGAATGTTTCGCGGAATGAGAGTCATATGTTCCTATACCAAACATCTAGTGAGTTACAACTCTTTCAGCGCTACTAACATTCTGTAGAATGAGCTCCTGAATACTTGGATAATACAATCACCAATTTATTTTCAAAGGTTGGTCGTTTTATAATGAAAATATTCACCATATATACAAAAATAAATCATTGTTATTATTCATGGCAGAATATATAATTTTCATATAAATTTCCATCTTTATTTGAAGAAATATGTAGGTTTAGATGGTAGGCTACCAATAATACAAAAGTACATACTAGACATAGGAGACTTTCTCATTGCTTGTAGTTGTTCTCGAGCTTTCATTTCTGCAATTCTGTCAAAGTTCTGTCTCAGAATATTGAAGTCTGGATATTGCTGGAAAATTGGAAGATTATTTGACATATACCTTTACATAATAGCAGGAATCTTTCACACATCTGTAATGATAGTAGTCTTGTAGTGATCTCTTGTACACAGTGATCTTGACTTATGCCACACAACAGCGCTAGGGTCTCATAGTGGATATGAGAGAGCTTCGAGAAACCATACCCAGGTTAACAAAAATACAATTTTAAATGGCTGATAATTTCATCATATTATCTTGACGATAAGGGACAGAATTTATGCCTGGTAATCGTAAAACCATCTTCATTACAACACTGTAGATAAGTCATGACGCGTTGAACAAGGTAAATGTCTCACGTTGAGCTTGGTGAGTCTGTTGGTCTTCAGCATGGCCAGCTTGTTGTCCAGAACTTGATGGCTGATCCCTGTGGTTCCCTGAAACAGGATTATCATAATCATGTAGAAAAACACTCCACACATGAATCATATAAGTAGATTATGGATTTTAATGTCGCTGCAGGTAGCTTTCACCCATTTGCGACGATTAGTATATACACTGTATAATACAGCAATCATAAGTGGCGTTTCTTTCGTGTTTCCTGAGCCCCGTGCGATTTGCACTTCTAGAAGTGGAAGATTTATCTTCCGCCTGTTCGTTTTGCCGTCTTCTCTTCTTGGAAGACCTTCCACGTCTTCCACTTGGCGAGTGGAAGACGACGGAAGACAGGCGTTGTCTTCTGAAACAAGATGGCGACACCTATCGTGTTCAATGAAATTTAGCTGATAGACAACGAACGGGTTTATATTTTGAAAAGGCGAACACTCAGAGGTCCTTAGCTAGAATAGCTGGTCCTGTGCCGCAATCATCGACCTGCATCGCCATGATAATCTGTCGAAATGTCGGACGCTTGAATGTTTTGTTTGTCTTCTGTCTTCTGCCTGTTCGGGAAGTTTACGGAAGACAGCTCTTCCAGAAGATCCTTCTGTTTTAGGAAGAGAGCCAAATCGCACGGGGCTCTGCGGCTAGATTGCGAGCCAACAATAAAGATTTCTAGCAGACGGGTATCTGGTGTCCAGCACATTGCGGTTGGAGGGAAGTCAGCCGGGTTGTTTCATTAACACTGTGTTCTATAATCAAACCAGCCAAAGTGTCTAGCCGATTTAGGCAAAAGAAATGCCACTATAGTGTAGGAAGTCTAAAATAGATCAATCATAGTGTTGGAGCTTCATCATAAAGGGATAACAGAGTATAATACTGGCTGCTGACTTACTGGTGGAATTCCGTTCTTGGCCATGTGCTGCTCCAACAGAGAAGCAAACTCGTCATGCATTGTCTTCATGATCTCGTTGTTCCTCAGCTGTTCCAGGAACTGGGTGGTGCCCAGAGTCGGGTCAAACGACACGGTGGTCCTGAAAAGATTTAACAACAGGCTCAATGAATTGCTCATTTTCTTTCTCGCCCCTGTAGTACTTGTGCTAGGAATGAATTAATAGTATTCTATGGCAGTGGGAATATTTCACCCATATGCAATGACTCTTCCGGATATATTAAAGGCATAATATCACAGTTGATAGGCCTGTATAATGGAGAAACGAATTTCGATCCGAGATTATAAATAATCCCTTGCATTGACATAATGAACCGAATAACAATACGACCATATTCAGGTTGTCTATCAGTAGACTACAGGGAATTGCAATGGATATACATGTGTCTACCAAACAGCGGTGGAAATATTTGTGTACAAACATGATTTTATATATGTCAAGTGAATGTAT
The DNA here is from genome assembly GCA_032361325.1 of Lepetodrilus fucensis. Taxonomy (NCBI): domain Eukaryota; kingdom Metazoa; phylum Mollusca; class Gastropoda; order Lepetellida; family Lepetodrilidae; genus Lepetodrilus; species Lepetodrilus fucensis. The sequence continues at coordinate 75 of JAUTBV010129281.1, read as the reverse complement.
TTAAAGGCATAATATCACAGTTGATAAACATGTATAATCGGACAAACGAATTTCGATCTGAGACTAATTACGCTT
>JAUTBV010129270.1:0-12318 GCA_032361325.1 Lepetodrilus fucensis | reverse complement strand
GTTCTATATAGACAGTGATCCCAAGGTATTTGACAGACGTTGTGTAGTCATAATGGCCTGGGTTTTCGAGGATGGAGTAATCTCCAGCTACGCTCTACCATACCACCAGTCTTGTTCACTCTGGACGAGGACATAGACACAAGATTACAAAACTTTCTGAGTAGGATTTCACACTCAAACTCAAACGTTTGTGAACAAAACGAGTTGAGCATGAACTCGTACTAAAAGGTTTTGCAGTAACCGAGTCCGATGATTGGGTCCATTGGCAAACATTAAACATTAAACTGTTCCTTTAGTATTTTTTTCTTTTTGATTTATGGTTTAAATTGACATCCAAGATTATTTTCCTCTTAACCTGGTTCCCATGTTTTTGTGCACATGCTAGACTTGGCCCGAGGTCAACCTTTTTTAAGTATGACAATTTGATTTCATACTCAACTCGAATTGTGTACGACATATTATTTACTTACCGTACTGGGCAATCAATTTGAGTTAAGCATGAAATCTACTAAAAGTTTTCATAACCTCTCAGCTCTGCCATATTTCCATCAGCCAGGAATGGCTATAGACAATTGTGGTTTCAGTGGAAAACTAGCCTGGGCCAGTGGGGCCCACAGGTAGTAATATCAAAGTTGGACAACAAGACATAATTACATTTTTGATTTCATTATTTTTTTTATTACAAACAGAAGGATTCGTGTAACTACCAAAACTGACACAGACACATTTGTAAGCAGCAAGTGCTTTTCTATAGATTGGAACAATCCAACTGTCATTTCATTAGTAAAATGCTTTCCAATTAAATCGCCAACTGCATTTGGAAGATCAGTCCTCCACATTGGATACAATTCTGGATGTTTAATAATACACTACTGCTCAAATATGACAAGAGCCGAATTCTTGTAGATTTACAAACAGATCAAGGAAGTAGGAAGTAAAATATTTCCTTCCATACAATTTCAATTAAAAATTGCAGACAGACTGCCAAGCCATCAGACGGCCAAAATAAAACATTGAAAAGAAAAACCAAAAGTATCGTACTTAATTAATATCGATACATTTAGGAATCCATATGAACGAGATTGTCAAAATGAACAATGAAATGACACTCACACAACACACCTACGTGACATACGGGTCGTACAATATTCTAATTCAACTTTCATCAGTGGCCATGTAGTGTAACACACACACTGCTTAAAAACAACCTAAATCAAATTTTCTGCAGCTCATTCGATCGCTAAAATTTGCAATAAAGTTTTGGTATATGTAAACTGTTGTTAACCTTTCTGACATAACAGGCTAGCTGAGATTTCATATAGCAGTGATTAACATTGCCTACGAAAATAGTAATTTTAATCACTTGGATTTCGGCTCTTAACAAACGAGACATTATTGCTTTTGATAAACAGGACCGGCAGAACAAAAATGAAAAGAAAAAAATATATATACTAAAATTGACAAGACGTGATTCATTAAAAATTCATTGCAGTTTTAAACTTTACATATTCAAATGTTTGTTTAACCCTCTCTATGTTGAAGGCAAAAGGAGATGCCCTAAGGAGCAGTCCCTATGCTTAATCCAGTAGGGCGAGTGATTATTGAGTTTAACATCGCTGCGGGAATCTTTTACCAATTTGCGACAAAATCCAGCAGGGAGAGGGTTAAAGTTCACATAATTATATTGCATGCCAAATGAGCATTTGAGGAATATTGTTGTTTCATTTCATGAGGAAACAAGCAAGCAATCCTGAGTTCGGTAAGGCGAGCATTCTGCAGTTTTTAGTGGCATTACTCACCGACGAGCGAGTGAAAGTGATTGTGGAGTTCAACAGAAGGGTTAACGTCACTGGGACTTTGTAAGAGGTTTTTCTCTCAAATTTTCGTGGGCATTATTAAAGCTGCCTGGATTGTGCGGGCTAGAATCTACAATGATTCCGAATGTCTCTGATTAAGCAGTCATGGTTAGAGAGGTCTGCTAGACAATTGGACATTAATTCATCCGTCAAATACCATTGCAATGGTTTTCAATGAATATCAAAATATCAGATTTGGCATTAGTAGTAATACATACTTGTCTGACAAGTAGCTCGTTTAAATAGCAGGAAAAATGCTATATGAGTCATTATGGAGTTTAACGTCGCTGCGGGAACTATATGAAAGCTATACGAGATCCAGATATAAAAGATGATTGATGGCTGATAAGCTAAAAAAACACACCCACTTGTGCAAGCTTTAAAAAAAAAAGAGAAACAAATACATGAAAATTTAAATGCAACCATATGAAAACTGGTTTAACATTATTTAAAGGTATTGGCTTGGCTAAACAGGTTACAGTAAAAATTATACATGCTATCAGTGCAAGAAGCAAACTTGATCTAGATGCCAATGAAACATGTTAATCCAATGAAATCATTATAAAAATGTATGCACATGTTCCCCCCGACTCGTTACATTAATTTGAAACTACAATGACATGACAAAATGTGTTTGTGCGAAATAAGAAAACATCCATGAAAATCTATAAAGTAGATGAACAAAAGTTAAGATTGGTGGCTTTTCATGACAATATATTAGCACTATTTAACACTAGAAATATATAACCGGTGCAATTGGTGATAATAACTGATGATGAATTTTAAAGCATCAATTCAATAGATTTCGATGTATGAAATATCTGTAAAAATATCGACTAAACCATAATGAAATTTAGACTTTTGTCTTAAAAACAAATTCGATGAATCACTTGTAGTTACCTTAGAAATTTCAAAAATATAAAAATTTAAAGCTACAAACGAGACGCTGCTTGTGTTTGTCCAATAACCCTACGGGCGACACTTTGGGCCAAGCAGGATAAAATATAGATTCAGATCCAAAGAACGAAACAGTGTATCTGTTGCACCCTGGTAGGCCAGTGTTGAATACAACACAGTAAATGGTTTTCGACCTGAGGGTCACACTGACCTAGGTCAGGATGACGTCTGGCAGTGATTGGAAGAGGTTGTCGTTGGTCCATATATATTACAGACGAAACTTTGTTTTTCTATTCAGCTGAAACACAAATTGAAAAAAGAAATGTACTTAATTGTACCAATATTATTTATGAGGAAATGTGAATGGTTAAAACTGCTTTCTGAACTCGTGGAATGAGAATCTTTCCTATTAACAAAATATAGTTTACTGTTTATTGGGACAAATCATTGAAATACAAGTCAATTTAACAGTCAATGAATTGGAAATAGCTACATACCAGCACCTGCTTCTTCCTCTTCTTCCTCTGCTTCCTCCTCTTCTTCATCTACTGGTTCAGACTGGAAACAACATTAGTTTTTGTTAATACCATGATCGCTATAATAGTTTAAGTTAATCAAATTCTCAAGCATTGTAGCGATAAAAATGTGTCACGCTATAGAATTATTCCCTAAAATTTGACTTGCAATCAACTGTAGCACTCGCAATCGACTGTAGCACTCGCAATCGACTGTAGCACTCGCAATCAACTGTAGCACTCGCAATCAACTGTAGCACTCATAGCACTCGCAATCAACTGTAACACTCGTAGCACTCGCAATCAACTGTAGCACTCGTAGCACTCGCAATCAACTGTAGCACCTTCAATCAACTGTAGCTCAAACTGTCCTGAGCAATAAAAGTGTATAAAACTCCAGCAATTTCACTGCCAGTCATGCGGACTAGTAAGTCTGAGAAGCTACCCATCCTCACAAATACTGGCCAGTCATCGATTATATAAATCTTAAACAAAACAAAACAAACATGACATACAGGCTCACAAGGCTAAAACCGTACCAATCTTTGATGAAAATAACACGGCCACCCGTTTCACGACGGCCTCCTAAAGTTATGACCCTGTGTATCACCTCCTAAGTTAGATGCTGATTTAAGAAGGGATAAGACTTTGTGAAACACTTGTTACGAAGTGGTAACTTTTAAGATGGGTTTAGGAGCTAACTAGTTAGTTAGTAGTCATGAAACACCATCTCCCCTAGGGAAGGGTACAATTCCGAGCTTTGCTTACTACATTATAGTCCTTCCCATCATTCCCCACCTAAATACGGCAGGCAAATTTACACTCTGGTGGCAGAGTGAGTTGTCTCCCCTTGTGTAAACGTCAAAACATCCAAAATGGTGAAAGGTTTGCTGTAGAAGTTCGCGAGCAATATCTAAACTAAGTTTGGGATTGAATGTCAAACAGATAGGCCCTTATCAGATAAAAGCCTGTGTAGCCATTCAAGAAAAAAGGTTCTTGTTTTGATATGACATCCGTGTATGGAACCAGTGACCGTACCAACTTATGAGGTGACGACAAGACTCGTGAAATATTTGTTGTTATGAGGCGGTGAGTGAGTGAATATGGAGTTTAACGTCGCTGCGGGAATCTTTCACCCATTTGCAACGAGTTGCGAGGCGGTGCTTAGAGCGAATCTGATTTGACTACATATACCGACAGCAGCAATTTGTTCTCAATGTGCCCGGAAAACATGGGCTATGCAGCCAAGGGGCCATACGTAGGAATCAGTTAGGTCACGTGGGCTAGGCAAGATGTGAAACGGGGGCCAAGGCTCTTTCAAACACTGCAATGGGTCACAGTCAGACCTCCAGACAAAATATATAAATGTCAAGGTACCTTCTTTGGTCGACCTCTCCCTCGTCCAGACGACGTTGACTTCTTTGGTGAGGCTTTCTTAGCTGCCTGAAATGACAAAGTTATCAATGTACTGCCATGAAAGTACCGAGGATGTTACTTCTCGTGGAAAATTCCACATGAGAAATTGAACTAGCGAAAATATCCATGTTCTGCATTTATTAGTGAAACCTATTTATTTACAGCATAATATCTGAGGAACCTTACAGCACATTATTTGACATAAAAATCAATTTGTAGAATTTACAAAATATTGATTGATGATTAAATAATGCTAGGCGAACTATTTAGACTTTTTTTCTTCACATCACCAATGCTAATGGTATCCTAAAGGCCAGTGAAAAATTCATGTTTCTTGCAACTATTACCCATTTAGAAAACATAATTTACTTTAATGTCAATTCTCTCAATATTTTAACTTTCTCCCTGCTGGATTAGGCACAGACACTGCTCTATTGGGCATCTCGGGTTGCTACCAGCATCAAGCGAGTTAAATAATGGAGATGGCCAACATGTGATTGCCTTTTTTCTTATATTTATTTTACCCAAAGAGTATCAAAATGATCAAGTGGGTCACCAAATGAATGCATACATTTCGGCAATTTAGGTAGTTATATCACACAAATTTCAAATGCAAATTTCTTAGGACCATTATTTTAACCAGCCTGTTTGCAGGCAGATAATTCCAAGCATATAATGAAACAACAACCGAGGAAAAAGATGTATGAGTCAGTTATCTGGACAAGACATAAAAGTGCGATCGTGTTCCAGTTGTAAACATGCAAATGCTGTCAACTGCTTTCTTACTTTTCTTGACTTTTTTGTAGAACCCTTCGGTCTGCCCCTAGGCCTCCCTGATGATGGTTTGGCCTGAAAAGAGGGACACAAGTCATGTTACTCAAGAAACACTAGTTTTCTTACCTGCATGGCTTTATGACTAACATATGCCTAAGGAACAGGAGCAAGTTGATAGCACTGCAGGCAATCGAATTTCTATCATTTAGCATCTTTTGTTAGTCTGGAACCCCAGGGTTCTATTCTCAAAACGGTTTTTTACAAACTTTTTACTTTTTAGCCTAAAAACAGTTTGTAGCCCTAATACTATAAGAATCGTTGAGAACTGTTCTTAGACTTAGTGAGTTATTGTTTTACGAAAAGAAAAACATTGTCTACACAATATGCACATTTCACATTAAGCTGCATGTGATAAATATTCCAAAATAAAGTTTCAATAATGATCCAATTAGCCATTATTTGGTATTTAAGAGTTGCGATACTGTGTACGAGAATTACAGCGATAGAAACAATCTTTAAAACTTACTAGCCGAAATAGTGATAAAAATAACAAATGCTATGATTTTCTACTAGCCCTTAGGATACCATTAGCATTGGGAGAAATGGCCCGGGCTAGCAGCTTTCGAAATTACTGCTGGCCCAGAATATTTCTTCCAATGCTAATGGTATCCTAAGGGCCAGTAGATATTCATGTGTTTTTGTTTTTTTGTAGTGAGTGAATTCTTGTTTTATGTCACAGCGGGAATCTTTCACCCATAGGTGAGGATTTTTTTTCTTCTGTTTGGTAAACATTCATTATTTGTATCATTATTCAGACCAGTAAGTTAAGTCTTTATCAATGCGGGCTAGCGATCCCTGGAAGTTGGCACCTACTCATCAACAAACAAAGATTGACGAGAAAGGTATACGTACTGATGCTTCTCTAGCTGCTTTCTCGTCCTCGCTGAGTGGCGGCCGGCCCCTGCTTAGTCCGCTCTTGGCTGCGGCGGCCGCCTGAAACAAGATCACAATCACTATAGATGATACACGAATACCTAGGCCAGTTTTCTCGAAACTTCCTTTTTTGGGGGGATGTTTTTTTAGTGTTTAAAGTCGCTTTCTAGAATCGTTCAATACTATCACGACTTGTCAGTTTAGAGCAGGAGGAAACCCGCACCATCTGTAGCGCTGAATGTTGCAGTAAACCTGCGAGCACCAGCTGGTACTGACAAGACCAAGGATGATAACTGTTTTGCCACTCTACAGTCAGTGCATCCTATCAATATCGCGTCAGAAATGTAACTTTCGCGAACATTGATGCCGGGCCCCCGGGACGGGATTTGAACCTGAAACCTTTGGCTCCGAAGTCCAACGTTCTACCACTGCGCTACATCCCGCCCCCAAATAATTACTGAACAAGTGACAAATTACAGTAAACCCACAACATCCGCAACACTGAATGTTGCAGTAATCATGAGCACTGTCTATTACTGATAGTCCAAGGATGATAACTGCAGACACATTGCGGTAGGAAGGCAACTCCCACGAACATTGATGCTGGGTTCCGGGGACAGGATGGGATTTGAACCCTGGAACTTTGGCTTCGGTCAAATGTTCTACCATTGTGCTACCACCTGTTAGTAAACTCACCTGGAGTTGAATTGATTGCTTTTGCAGGTCTCGACTACATCCCCTGCTTTGTAGATTTTTCTGACTAGGTAACGGAGCAAGGTACTGGACCAGCTTAAACAGTCAGTCATGTACCGACATAGTAGCTGAAAATAATCGGATAATTGGTTAGTAAAAAGCCATGGGAGTGGCATTTCATAGATAATTACACGTATACAATCACGGTTTATTGACACAATTCATGGTCAAACACAATAATTGATTCATATTTTACTTCATTTGTCTACACGTGTATATTGGGCAACAAGGTACATTTTCTGCATGTCCCACTGGTTATCAATATTTCATATTTTATTTTAATTTTTTTAAATTGCTAGATGAAATTAACAATCAAGATTCACAATTAACCTATTGTGAGCTGTCACGTCTCGAAGGTAGCGATAACACCCTTCAGCCAAACAGAATACGCCAATGCCTAAGGTTGGGTATAATTTGATAAACCATGTGGTGTGGTAAGGTAAGGTGACAACCTTGTATTCAGGTATAAATGATATCATCAAGTCACGCGTGTGGAAGTAATCCCAACAGAATTGCTATAGATTGACAATATTGTCGGATTGCATGCCTCACAAAGGCAAAAAGCTTGTCATAAATTCTGAGAGTGTGGTGCTTTGCGACAGGTCAATTAGGTCAACGAAACTCAACTTACCTCTTGGCAAGTATGGCTGTTAATATCTGCAAACTAGAAGAAAACTGACAATTACTTGCAGCACAAAATACATTTCAGCATCTACAATGGGTATTACCGGTTCAAATTAGGTGCAATTGTTTTTATACATCATTTACTATGCGTCTCAATATACAAGTGAAATATTGTATTTACCATTATTTCCCTCTGGTCCCATTTCAGACTGCACACAAATTTAGTGGTGGTTTTCCGGACCTCAGGTTCTGCATCTTCCAGTAGGTTGAGAGAACTCTCTATTATACTGTGGAAAACAATACTAGCACTATATAGTTTCAAACTCATTCCATAATTTCCATAAAATCTCTTGGGGGGAAAACTCAGTCAAGAATTATAGTCTGCACATGACGTATACAATCAAAATCCATGGTACTTAAAATTAAAATTAATAAAATTAAAATGTTTCAAAAATAAATTGGGATTTAGACACTTTCAAGATTTGTCCATTTGTGCAATTAGCATTAAATAAGCCAAATAAATATTAAATTTTTATTACAATTCATATTTTAGAACACTAGTCTTCATAATGAAGCAAAAGGCCAAGAAATCCCAAGTTATCAATCTACCTAATTATATTAGCTTGGGCTGGTGGACTAGCGATATTTAAGTTGTAAATGTCTAAACACTGACCTTTCCATAAGTGACCCAGGAAGCGTTTCTTTTGTTCGGACAATTGTTGAGCAGATGGTCGCTCCCGCAATCAACAGAGATGTGGCTGCTGCTGTTCTGTGACTCTTGCTCTGGTCAGGACCGCTGGCTTCTTCCAGTCTCGCACACCACGCACTGACTTGTCCCCATCTGCAAACAACCAACAGACCAGACATGAATCAAGGTTATTATTTGCCACATGGATCGAGTCCAGAGTGCAATATGTACCATTGGGGTGCGATGATGGGAGTACGATTGCATGCTCAAGCTCAACTTTTACATGGGGATTAGTTGAGCATAGAATCTTTCTCAAAACGGTTTCATAATCTCGAGGCCTGTTCGAGTTTCAGACAAAATACCTACACAGAGTCATCCAAGATGGCCAACTTCTTCAGGAGGTCGTCTAGCAACATGGCTTCCACAGTGAGCGAGGCTGCATACTGACTGGACTGCGAGTCTACGTGGGACAGCAGAGAGCGGAGGTCCTCTACAGTAAAATCTACGAGTGGTCGCGAATGTTCAACCCTTTGGATATCGATGTCGGTGAGTAGGCGCAAAATGGCGGTCGTGACAAGGGTGTTCACATCTTGTTTTAAAAGCTTCCATAGACTGGCCTGAAAATAAACAGTTAATTAATACTTCTTAAATAGTGCACCTCTACCAGTGTATAAAACTCCAGCAATTTTACTGCCAGACAGGAGGACTGGTAAGTCCAAGAAGTTACCCGTCCTCATACATGTTGGTCAGTGATCGATGATATACATCTTGAGAAACAAACAAAAAGTAACATGACATGTGGGCATGCAAGGATAAAACGTTACCAGTCCTCGTGCAGACGGGCTCTATTTCGAACACTGCCATAACCCCAGCTTGTTGAATAACCCATACCTGTAAACGATTCACTCGAGTATGTTTTGATTTGAATTAATACATTACGTCAGAGAGGATATTTCGCCCATATGCTACTGCATGTATGTAATCGCCAGTTAAAATGTACTTGACCACGAAGGTCAACCAGCTGTATGCCTTTAATGTTTTCAGCCAAAATTTCTTTTCACGTGCACTGGGGCCTGCTCCTTTCTAGCTGTACTGTCTGTACTTTCTGTCTGACGCATGCGCAGTTACACTGTGTGGTGCTGATCCTTGTTAACTGCGCTTTCGGACAGAAAGTACAGACATTACAGCTAGAAAGCCCCTGGTCTTTTTGACTTCACACACCTGTATACGTGTCCATTCCCCACCAAACGATGTGTTATTCTTCACCATGTCGCCGAGAACATCTAAACCCGCCAAACACTTCTCCATGTCGCGTGAATGTAACCACTCGCAGAGATACTTGCACAGAGACGACGGGTCCTTCTTGACGAGATGAACTAAACATTTCACACAGTTCTTTACAAGAAGTCCTGAGCCAATCTGAAAATGCGAACGTACCCGATATTATTACGAAGTCTGACCCCAGTTTCACAGAACAATTGCGAGTGAGTGAATTATTATTTTACGTCACAGCGGGAATATTTCACCCATACGTGACGACAGAACAATTGTAGTGCTCCGAGAGTCTTAACCCCTTAGCAACTCAATGCCAACGTACAGGAGTTACGACTCTTGTATCGCTACAATTGTTCTGTGGAAGGGCCCCAGGATCCATTTCAAAAAGTCTTTTATGAAATTTACATGCACAATGAGTTGGCAACCAGAGGTCCAACAAATGTTATTTGTTCATCTAAAGCATTATCATATTGGATTTATCCTTCCTTACACAGTATGCATCAATGTCTTCTTTTTCCCCCCCCCCCCCCCGAGTACTAATGAGGATTAATCTAGAATAATTACAATATTTTACAAACAGTTCCAAACAATTCACATGAAAATACTATTTTCTCAGAATCTCACCTTTAATTTACATGAAATGTCAATTTTCAAGTGTTCTTGCAATAAGCAAGCAAAATCCTTCAATGAGCTATCACAGAAGTCGCAATCCTCCATCAAGATCTGGAATATCTGCAAGTATTTGGCTCCGAGCAGAGCACAACTGTCTAGTTTCATAATCCATGACCGCATCAGATAGTCCTGCAAGATGTCCGCTTTAAATCCTTTACTGAAATCTCTCGACCGCAAAAGCTTCTCCAGACACAGAAGAGTTCCATGTACAAAGTTATGGTTGAGCTTCAATGGAAGACTTGCTGGTAATGTACGTAGAAGATTAATCACTTCCTGTTCTCCTAGGTTTAGAGGTACGAAAGCGACCAAAGTTTGAGCAGACAACTTGCGCAGGCTGAAGATTGGCGATTGCAGCGTGATGGATATCTTGTTTTTTAATTCGCTTTCGATTCTGAAATAGAGGCAACAAATTAATTACTTCTTTATGTCGCAGTGGGAATAATTCACAACAAATAGATAAATGGGTAAAATTTTAGCATACCACAATTAGCAATAAAACAAGTGTTTTCCTATCCTTTAAATACAATTCCCTTGGATATACTTTCATGAATGGAAATTAAACACACTTACGTCACAATTAGCAATCAAACAAGTATTTTAAAATACTTGAAATGAAATTTAAACGATATGTTGGATATACTTTCATTAACGGAAATCCATCATACTTACGCGAGAGCATTTTCTGCAGATTCCGATGGACCAAGGTTCGCCAGTACAGTTAGAACAAGAAACAAAGATGGATGGAGTTTGTCGATATGATGGATGTCCACAGTGCCTTCAGTCAGTCGGACCAGCATGGCCTCCACCAGACCGGGGAAATGGGCAGACAACTCTTGCAAGGTCATCATGTTGTGACCACTTCCACTTTTGCTTCCTGGTCCGAACATTTTACTGACCATGGTGCCTTAAGAGGAAATAAGTAATAAGATTGAATAGCTTTAACTTTGATAGACCAATGCATGAAACGTCATTAAAATCTATCAATTTGTTGGTTAACTGCACAAATATTTCTTTAATCCATGTGACGAAAACATCATCAAATATATCTTTCAGGGGTAATAATATTTTAGACTGATGGTAATAAAGTATTTTGATATTCAAATACATATGAATAAATAAATTAATTGAATTAATTAAACAATTAATTGCGTAAATGGCTCTTGCAACAATCGTCGCAAATGGGTTAAAGATTCCCGCAGCTATGTTAAACTCCATATTCACTCACTCACTTTTGCAACAATATTTCAGCAGATGAATGAAAGAATTAGTGCTTTACATCACAGCAGGAGTATTTCACCCAAACACGAGCAATTAAGCAAGTAAGTGAATCAAAACTCACCGAACAGTTGCGTGGCTGCGTTTCTGAGAGCCCAGCTGGGAGACTCGAAGCCGTCAAAGACGAGCAGAACAGTTCTGGCGTATGTGGGTAGCAGACGGACCACCAGACTGGCATCGCCGTACAGGGCGTTCAAGATGTTGAGGGCGTGAACTTGTACGATGTCCTGAGTCTGGTCCCAGTCAGCTCTGATGGGAGCAGACGACATCTGGAACAGCTCTTCAACAGTCCAAGTCAGCAGAGGGTGCTGGAAGAAAGAAAAGACAACTTTATATTAATTTGACGAAAGAATAAATAATACATAGATGGATAGTATTGAATGAGTTCTATTCAAACAAACTCTCATAATATATATTTTTTAATTTATCTAAATCTCTTTATTATTAAACATGTAATTACTAGATATAGTTTAGAACTTATAATGATTTTCGTGTTTTGCCATATATTTTTCACTATCGATAGCGGCCATCTTGAATTCTGAAAATGCCACCAGGGGGGGGAACTTTGAGCGTTTTCGATTATCACTGATTTTGTTGTCGGGGTACTCGGAGCACGAGGATTTCTAAATAGAACACTGCG
>JAUTBV010129269.1:0-27636 GCA_032361325.1 Lepetodrilus fucensis | reverse complement strand
ATACTGTATAGTTGGAGGTAACGTACCGTGGAGGAAGTATATACGGTATAGTTGGAGGTAACGTACCGTGGAGGAAGTATATACTGTATAGTTAGAGGTAACGTACCGTGGAGGAAGTATATACGGTATAGTTGGAGGTAACGTAGCGTGGAGGAAGTATATACGGTATAGTTGGAGGTAACGTACCGTGGAGGAAGTATATACTGTATAGTTGGAGGTAACGTACCGTGGAGGAAGTATATACGGTATAGTTGGAGGTAACGTACCGTGGAGGAAGGTCTGTGCGTCCTTCATGCCGAACTGCCCCACCTCCACACCCACCACGAAGTAGTCGCCAGTGTCCAGAAGCCCCACCTCATGCAGGTGGTCCATCAGACCAATGAACTCGAAGTAGGCGCCCAGCATCACGTAAACTACAACAACAGATGCATTCAGTGTAACAAACCTATAGCTTCTGAGTTGTTCCACTAGATATCACCTCTCTTCACCCGTGTAAGTATTCGGCTGCTGGTAAGATTACATACAACGTATATGTGCCGATAATCAAGAGGTAAAAATATATATAAATTGTGATTTAGTATTTTTCGCAAACATTATTGACCTGCATATAAATGTCAATTTCAGATTGTCTAGTATTGAGTGGAAATGGTAGTCATTGCTTCATACAGTAAAAGACAGTGACAGCCGTATTTCAGTTTTGCTTTCATTATTCGGCCCCATAATCATAAGGGCTGATGCATTCTTTAATTGTATGAGTTCACCATGCGCAATTTACTGCTCTATGTTTGTAATTGGCCTAGGTTGGCTGACACTCGCTATGCAGTTCCCACCAGTGTTAGGTGTGTGCTGGCAGAGTTAATAGCAATACAATGACGTATGCAAGCAGTACACAACCCGTACGAAATAATTAATAGTTACTGTAATAACATAACTATACATGCATGTATATTTGTAATGTAAAGTGGAAGACAGATGGGGAGGTGGTATGGTAGAATGCCATAGATGTGAGTACATGTAGTTTGCTGAAAACATCTTGAATCTAGATTCTAACTGACAATAATGAGGGACAGACGGATTTCCACAGATACGATGCATAAAAATAGAAGGAAGGGTATCCGGATGTCTTGAAATGATGATAGCTTCATGTGTGGTACAGTCAGAGAACACTGGGCCGTGTGGGTACATATACATCAACCATGCTGGCCAGATATTGCTGTGCTATGATGTAGACATCTTGTACTTCATCTTCTTGAGGCATAGGAATGACATCCGGGCAGCGGACTTTTCGATATCCTGACTCGATATGTACAGCTACTGTGACCTGAGGTCAAGCACACATGGACAGGCGGAGGTCAATTGCCCATCACTTGCATTAACGAGTAATCCCATGATGTAGAGTAATTGCAGATAGTGATGTTGAGGTTATACACTCGGTAGGAAGAAGTCGTATACCAGATGGGCATAGTGATCAATAGTTAACATTATACGACTACAACAAACATGCAGTGAACTTATGCATTACTTTCTAACCGGAGCACAAACTGCATATAAATTTACCAAGTTGAAAACGTTTGAATAAACCAGAGACCAGTATGTATGTATACACGCACACATCCTGGGTTGGGTGTACGTATCAGTGGGATTCTACACAATACTTACTTCTAGTATCTGTCCTAGTCTCTGCTACAATCTTTATGAATGGGTTCTCAGCATGTGAGTGGAAGTAAGGTCCTGCGTATACCCGCCGGAAGGTGATGCTGATGCCATTTTCCTTAAGGAGCTGGAACAGCAATGAGGGACAATGAGGGAAGACTTTATGTATATTGGGTCTATAACAGAGGACAACGAGGGGACAATTGAATCATATCTCCAGCAGTCAGTAGTCGCATGATCGAATTGTCCTCCCTCAATCATTTAACACGATGCGGCGGCAGATAAATTCTTATTAAGGATTTGCATCTCTTCCAATAAATTTGTGTTGTGATTGATCAAGTGATCTTATGATTCAAACAATGGTACTCGTGGAAAGCCACTCTGGAACAAGTAAGTTATAGGCTTGATGTCAAGAGGAAGAATGGGTGTCGTCAATGTAAGAAATCCTAAACATTCTGAATATGTATGTCTAGGTGTTTTCTTCTTCAAAACATAGATAAATATGTTTTGTATTGTGACATATTACTACGTGGGATCTTTACATTGTTAACGATGTTTCATGCGACAACGGAACTAAATAAGTATTTATTAGCATATGCCAGTGTTTTCTAGTAAAACATTTATATTTGAAAACTTTAGAATTGAATTTAAACGAAAATGGAGCATATATGTCTGTCCTCAAATATGCAATTAGTGTACAGCGCAATCAGATAAAAAGGAATAACCAAATGAATTCCCAAATGTGAAGTATACTTCCCAGATGAAAGACCTGTATGGCTACCACACATATATACTGACTGATTGGGTAAATCAAAGACAAATTGTATTGAGACATCAACAATCATTAACTGAATTCGGTAAACGACATAAAGGTGTGTCGAGGTCAGATGTAAATGTCAGAGACGCAAGTGGCAGCCGCACCAAAGACTAAAAGAATAACCCACGTCCATACCAGTACTGCCCAGCAGTGTACTAACACATCCGTATCGGTGGGTGTACCTGCTGTAAAAAGTAACGGCGCTTCAATTGCACGTTTACTTATTTGAATTGTGCTCGGAGTAGTGAAAATTGTCGATTGGGGCATATTAACGTTGCAAGTTGGAATCCAGGGCCTGTATTCATTAAAGGGCTTAAGTCAATTTTGCTATATATTGGTCATCAAAAACAGACTTAAGCCCGTTTATTAATACGGCCCCAGTGGCTGTATTTTCGGGACTTCTTAGCGAAGAACTTCAAGTGAGAAAAGATCTATTCAAAATTTAACGTCAGCATTAGTGCTTACGAACTTCTTAGGACTTACGAAGTTTCGAGAACACTCACTCAGGCATAAACCTTATTAGAATATCATATATATTTAGGTCATGACAATAGAAAATATAAACCCTGGATCCAACACCTCATGTTCCACATACAACTATATGAATACTTAGTGTTGCCCTCTGATACTTTCCTCGTCTATGCTTTGACTTGAGGTTCATATCCATTCGATCAGCTAACTAATTATGGAAGAACGGTTCGATACTAATCAGCGAGTACGTCCTACTAGCAGCCCTGAATCCCTCCACCCTAGCACACGGCACAATAGATATAGGAAATAGTATTCACCTTAAAAAGATTAATACATGGATTGCTTAGGCAGGGCGTTGAAGATCAGTGCATATTCTTAATAAGTACGCATTAATCCACTGCTGAATGGTGATGACTATCGTTGACATTCTAAGTAGCGGCTTACTAATTAGTGTCATATAATTACTATTAACGATTGGGGTAAGCTCGCCGTTGATTCCTGCTTAGAGTGTTCCAGCACACACCACATCCGATGCTGCATGGCTGGAGGTGGGTGGGATCGGAGATCGAGGACAGTAAGCAATGTCCCTGTGGCTGATCAGACTCCCACGCGGTAAACGTGATGAAAATTATGACTATCGTAATCCGTGATCTGAGTCCTCTTGCATACAGCTGTTCCATGTCCGGACACCCTCCACGTAGTTTACTGCACTATAAGTCCATACTGTCACATTAGCTTGATGAGTTATAAGTCCATACTGTCACAGTAGCACATAATGTAACCAGCCCAGGAAATAGCCACATTGACATTGAACTTCTAAGATATATCTAAAATCTTACCCAAAAAGGTTCCAACTACTGCTGACGTAATTTACTATTGAATTTTAAAAAACCCTCGTAATATAAAAATCGAACACGTTTTCTAATTACATTTTTTGTATACCACAATGCGAGAGAAGACGAGAAATGGAAAGAGAAGTTAAGTAAAAACAAGATGAGACAAAAACTAAACGTTGAGGCAGAGTGTGGCATATGTAGACATTTGACGGCCAGTGAAGGCAAGGTAATTCAAGACGTGCCAGTTAGATGTCTGTTTATTCCTAGAGAAGTAATCCATTAAACAATTCAATAACACCGGAGACGCTATCCACTATTCCCCTGTCTCTAGGAATAAACAGACGTATCTAAACAATATTACGCTAACTAAACTATCTAAAATGACATGCATTCCTGCATGTGCTTATGCGTGCGTATTCACGTGTTCGCACGCAAACACCTGCACATAGCTTTTAAAAAGAATAAGAATAAATAAAATGTTATAAATTTGTTTAAAGCTGATTAAATATGTACTAAAAATGAATTAGCCAAACTATTGTCAAATGGTTTATCTGTTCCGTGTTGTGATATGAACCTAATGTTTAATATGCATTCTCGTCGTTATATAGTGCACGCGGCTAATCATATATTCTTCCACTATACCAACATTACTGTAAATGTATATAAATAGTGGACAGAAACAATAGCATCATTACAATACTAAAGATTCACAATACTATTGTATTTTAACCAGAATCAAACCGTATTAGTATTCCAATGCAATCTATTCCTGTACTAGATTTCTTACAACAGATACATTACCCGATCACTCGTAAGCAATGATCATCGATGTTAGATATATTCTGAATGATTGAGGGTTACGTTACTTATTTCAAAATCCGAAAGACTGTGAATTTAGAATCAAATTGCGATTTGAAAATTATTCTGTGACCAGTTTCTTCTGAAGTGGAAAACCAAACTAATGCACAGCCAAGTTGTAATGACATCTAAAGTGTACTATTACATTTTTAAGGCCCCATTCACGTTTAAAGATATCGTTGGTTTCAGGCTATGACGTCCACGCCTATGCTGAAGTTCCCTGGACATCCTGTCACAGACGCGGAATAGAAACTAAATACTAGTATATAATAAAGTATGAGATTCTACCGCAATATTTATTCAGATAGGTTTCAGATAATTATTACTCCGTAGTGTTAATTCTTCACAGAATTCTTCACAGAATTAACGAATTGTATAGTGCTTTAAGTCGCTACGGGAATAGTTTGCAGTTTACCTAGTATAACCTCTTCACAACACATAAGTAGATGTAAAGTCTGAGACTCTGAAACAAATAATCGATTTACGAACGTTTTGGAAGTCTTGAAATAGTTTTGAAAATAATGACGGAATATTTTATATATTATATTGCATGGTAAAATCATTATCAAAAGTGAATAGTGAATCTATCTATGTGAATAGGCATTAGCTCACTGTGCCTTGTCATTTATCACAATTATATTTCACTTATCCAATCGTGTGTTTTTCCTAGTATTCTACTATTTAAGCTGTGTTTGAGATAATACCAAGTTACAAGAATACGTATCGTGCTACTGATGACTTAGACGGATCATGCAGATAGTGTTGGTCTT
This sequence comes from Lepetodrilus fucensis, assembly GCA_032361325.1. Lineage (NCBI taxonomy): Eukaryota > Metazoa > Mollusca > Gastropoda > Lepetellida > Lepetodrilidae > Lepetodrilus > Lepetodrilus fucensis. Next base: position 22,231 of record JAUTBV010129269.1, on the reverse strand, counting down.
CGTGGCTTACCTAGAACTTCAATGTTTGTTCTAATACTGACGTATGTTTGTCGCGTAGCCTGTCCACCATTGACCCTGGTAACGATGTGGTGCTTTGAGCACGCTGCTGTCAAACTAGGATTTGGTGCAATGTAAATGTGCACACTGTTATTATTATTATTATTATTATTATTATTATAATATATATTATTATTATTATTATTATTAAATATATTATTATTATTGTTATTGTTATTGTTATTGTTATTATTATTGTTATTATTATTATCAGACCAGACCATTGTGATGACATGCCCTCTATAGTCGCCCACCCAGGCTGCCCACGGATTAATAAAAAGCTCCCTGACGTTATGGTCCCTCTACTCTCCAACAAGTGACCATTGTAACTGGAGACGGTGGTCAGCTGTAGCGTGGACATCGCGGCACGCCTGGACGCCAGAACACCACAGCATTGGTCAACCTTCCCATCCCATTGTGGAGATTAGTCTGGCCGTTAGCCGGTATGCTTTGTATAGGTAACTAGTGATGGAAGATAAACCTGATTAGGCACCAGAGAGTAGATGGAATTATCTTGCAAACCAGCTTTGTGTTGTTCTGTCTCCGCACAAGAACCTTTCTCATTATGGCTGATCATATAGATTTATCTTCGTTAAGATCCAGGCTGATAATGTGTATATTTCACGCACGACCGGCCACTGATCGTGATTACATTGTGTGTAATACAGCAACGGGCACGATCTGTCTCCTTCCTGATCAACACCGGACCGGTCTGTTTGGCTGGCTGTAATATCATGATCTTTTGTCAAGTAATTGCGTTGTAACTATTACAATCTGCCGTAGCTATCAATGACAAGGAGCATGATGTTCCCCGTGCCTCAGCTAGCGTGTCACACAGAACGATGCCATATAGCATGGTAAATTCCACTAAAATGTTATCCGAATACAGTATATATTAAACGTTTACATTATAATATGCAATCATCGTGCAGATGAGAACAACCGTATTGACGATATAAAATTCATCCCCAACTATAGAGAGGTAAAATATATGTTCTGCCTAGCACACGCCAAGTACATGTTTATAGCGTATCAGGACAGTTTCCTGTACAACATACCATTTGGCATAACTACTGAATGACGACATTAATATTGTAGGTTATATAGCACTAACTCATTTGAAGTTGTCGCAATAACATGTCAACAGTACCCATGTCATTACAGCATAGATAGGGTTTCTGGCCCTAGATTGGTTATACATGTAATGTTAATTCCACTGTATTTGACAAGTACAGCCCCAGCCTTTAAAAATATTCAATTTGAACTACATGAGTACCTAATTTGTTATTGGTGTGGTCTTTAAAATAAGCAACTTGACATGTGTTTTTTCTTTGATTTCTATATTGCTGGGGAACTGAACTATGCAATGAATCAGTAGTTATGCATAAACACTGTCGTCTATGGGATGTTATTTGGTTGTATATAACCTATATTAGGACTAAGATTAAAGTTTACCTTCATGATGGTGTCTGCTGTGCTGACGTGGTTGTCCTTGTTGCTGTGTAGAAAGGTGACCTTCCGCCAATTGAACAACTTCAGGAAGGACACGAGACTCTTGGAAATTTGGGAGTCCGTAGGTTTCGTCCTGGCGAACGTCGGATACAGCTCTTTGTCACTGACTTCCGTAGCAGAACAAAACTGAAAGCAGACATCGACATCATGTTTACTGACATATGTAGAATATACGTCGGTGGTAGAGTAAGAAGTGGAACTACTATATATGTATATATTACAGTCAATGTCTAAAACCGGTCAATGTGTAAAGTTTTCAATGGAGTTTCGATTCACTCGGTCAATATTTGTAATGTCTGAAATGACAAAATAACTGGCGTGAGTTTGATGAAAGAAAATGAAGATAGTTTTAGTATTCACACAGAATTACATACATTTGTATATGTTCACACGCATTATCTTCATTTTCTTTCATCAAATTCTCGACAGTCAATATGTCAAGTAAAGCCATTTTTTTGTCATTTCAAACATTTTAAATATTGACTAAATTACGCCATTTTACATATTGCCTAATTTTAGACATTGACTGTACATAACCTATTAGGCCATTGCCATTCGAATATATATCGTTTGAAGTGAACCCACGGACACGATGTGTGTTATATGTAGTAAATGGAAATTGGGTGCAATGTACATACTTCTATCTAGACGACCAGATTCCTATGGTACCGAGGACACATTAATATGGCAACATGATTGTTATTATAGTAGTTGAGATACACTGTTATCTTGACTTTTATCTGCATTATGTTAATCAGAGATTCTATATTATCTAAAAAGATTTGGCGTTGTTATTTTGAAGACTAGTGCATGCATATTAATATCAGAGAAGAATTGTTATCTTGAGATGTGACTAAGCTGTTGGCATATGGCATAGTTTGGTATCTTGAGAACTCTCTTAATGTACTTTCAATATAGGAGACAGATTTGTATCTGGAAATATGACTGTTGTTGATATCAGAGACGCATGTCTATGTTGCAGATCTGACTGTGATGGTGATACCAGAGACACTCTGTACTACAGAAAACACAGTATTCCTGCAGTGTCTACAAATAACAAAACTCAACAGAAAATCGACTAATTTTAGTTTGATACATCGTATGTCCACCTTCCAATCCCACAAGACTGGTTAATCTTTCAAACGCTTGGTTTTAATCCATCTTTATTTTTCTTCAGCTCAGAGGTATCAAGCACTATCAAAATCTCGTCAAGATGTCTGCGACATAATGTGTCCGTATGGTTAAAAAGCAATTCGTAATGCTCAATCCTATCTTATTGCGTCATGATGAATTACAGGAGACTTTCATGTAACTTACTTGCAATCATTGGTCGAACGCCTTGATGGCATCTAACATCCTGTAAATTGCCAGTTGGAAACCACAACAAACATCTAGCTGCAACGACCTGGTTAATGGCCGGATTCCAACAAACGGACATAAATAGCACTCCGTGTATCAGGAATAAACACTAGATGCAGGTGATAAACGTGGTAATATGAGGTAATTGAATACTGACAATAGAGCTGGACATGCTCTTTACGAGTTACATTGTATAATTGTAAATATCTCAATGAGTGAGTTTAATAATAAAATGTATAGAATGTGAATTGAAGCTACGTTGAATAAATGATCTGTAATGTTAATAAAACACGCTGTTAGTGTTAATGTTATATGTGATATAATATGGACGTCTATGATACAAAATACGTATACGCCCATTTCCATAACGTGCTGATGATGACAATACTTTGTAAACGGTGTCTCAAGAAGGTATTGTATGGATAGAGACCTGGCAATGGTACCCAGTTATATGGAAGGTTTTGACAAGTGATGTATGGCAGGACATGTGTTGGCAATAAGAGACGAATATAGGAGACGCCACATCAATTTGAAAGCAGCATATTGTAATCTTGTTTCCTGACGTAAGTAACTACTGTGGAGCCGTGTTCTGGACTCTCTGCAGTTTGTCAATGATGACTGTCTCCACAGAACTCCAGCTCCATGCGCCAAGATACTCCATTATATTTAATCCTACCTTATTTGGCTCGTTCGTTTCTAATGACCACGTTGGTGACACGGTGACTTGTCTTCTGGATGTGTATTTTAAATGTTGCCAGCCAAAACACTTTTCGCAAATACCGGGTATCAATAAACGTGTCGCAGATTCTGTAAACTAGTAATTGTCTAAAACAAGATTGCACTATCAGTACCGACATTTATAACGCTTTCATTTACGATTCAGGATCAATGTCACGTTGAAGAGTTGGTTTCGGACAAAGACGACAGCATATTGTGAAGGCAATGCCATAAGCTAGGGAAGATGGGTAATGGTAGTTTATTGGAGACATTAGTGATTAGACTTGTGTATTGTAGTACTCCTAGAAATATATTAATCTTGCGTGAATTACAATAGCAGCTGTTGGTTAATAATTAGAATTTCTAATCAAACCAGTACATATTATAAGAAAGCCTACATTGCACAAAGGCGGTCACATTGCTGTCAGAAATGACGCACAGGTTAAGAGACATAGTACCTGTCTGGGTGATACTGTCTCCGACCTGAAACGTGGATAGATTGAGTCTTGGATGCCACTGTCTGAAACAGATAGCAAGCCGGTCTATCTGGCGTTCACTTAGTTTGAGGGAGTGGTTTGACGTCCACGTGCTAGTGTCCGGTGTAAACGTCAGTTCAGTTGATCTCGGCTTCACTCTGAGGTAGATTGAAACTAAATATGTCATCATCTCATTCCAAGATACTTTCCTACAAGTCTGTATTGGTCGCATACTGTGGCCATTTTAGAAACACCTTCACAAACCTGGCATAATGTTTGACCCCATAGCGAAGAGTGTATGTATTTGGTAATGTGGGCAATGATAGAAATGTCCGTGATTTTCTCTCCCCTCATTCATCGACCAGTTGCTGGTTTATATGAACATATTGATTACCATTCCGGGATATGTTTAAATGGCTTTCAACAGGACCATAACAACTATATGTATGTTTCGTGGTCAAAGACATAAACGCGATTGGTTTATATCATTCAATCTGTTATGTCTCCATCACCATCAAGAAGATGAATCACATTAATATAAAATAAATATTTCAAAAGCTATTGCCACGTGTAAGATCAGAAGGGAAGAGCATCCATAAATACAAAGATGCATATAAAACATACTGAAAGAAGAAACGCAAGTGGCATTGATTTTAATACCCAATACCAGAGCTATAGACATTAAAGCATTAGGCCAGTACAATAGTTAATGGCGATATCCACAAGGCTTGTAATCGTCAATCTATAGCCATGATCTCGAAACTCAGGCAACGCTTGAGAAGCGCCAGTTGGTCGCCATATTACTCGCCTCATATACAATGAACAAATCTGTGTACACAAGTTCACACAGACAAATCTCCTTTGAGGTTAATTCTGTGGTTGGAGAGAGCTCAGCTCGTTGTCGATGGGATTGAGGAGACGATGGATTTCGAGGCCATCCATTACATTCATTCGGTACTCCTCGTCAGTGGGAATTGAACAATCGACAGTATTCGGCGTGGCCCTTCAATTGCTTTACAATATAATACGTCTATCAATTTGTGGTTTAAAAAATAAGGAAATGAAAGGATTGTATGACGAGACAAAGTAGCTGGTAAGATGCTTCTAAAATCCTCTGATTCCCCTTCCATAAGATATTGAATCATACAGCTAGTTGTCTGTATATGTTTAAACAAGAAGAGTACATTTTAGTTCTGGCAGGATAGTCATCAATTTGAGACCAGAATATAAAGTACTTTGTAATTTGCTTCCCTTAAAGTTATTTCTATTCTTTCCATAATGTCTCAAGAGGCAATAAAGTTGTGATTTACACTAATTCGATCATGCCGATACTTCATCACTGCAAGCATGTATAACTAGATAATGCTACATTGTGGTAGTTTAGGCTCTCAGTAGATTTAAGTGCTATCAAAATAATTAACCATTTACTATATTTTATTACACATGTTTTAATGAATAGTTGATACAATATCTCAGTTAGCTAACATCCTTATGAAACGTTATTATTGATCGTTACGTAAAACGAGGTACGCTCCAGGGTGTATCCTTGCTAATGTATTTAGTACTGGCTAGTGGGAGACATCCTGTGAGCGTGGTTGAGTGGTATATTCATATTTAAACAGCATATTGCCAGTAAGTAATCAATATAGTTGGTGTATGTCTTGCATCTGCGTACTCTTTTATCAACTGCATATTTTGTAACCGTGCTAGACACTCCATGTATCAATTACTATGAAGAGAAGCAGTGTTAAGCCTGTATAGTGTTCTCCCAACTTGTTCCACCTCGAGTGACTGTCAAACCGGTCCTGCATTCCAAAATACATTCCTGCGTTTTACCGCGTTCTTCTACGTCATCAATGAGCTACATCCTCATGTGCCATCCCTCGTTGTCGCGCTACCAACGTCTATTCGTCTTCATCCGTCACCGATGTCCTTATTTCCTCCTTTGAAATTATTTATAAGTATTCATCTGTATTAACACGGTGCATATACATTCGCGACCTTATCCGATCGTGGCTAGTTTGGATTTGGACAGGATATGACACTGGGGCGGAGAGCTATGGAATCCTTCAGCTATTACTGAGAGATAATAGAAGAAAGAGAGATGCTGGAATAGATCTGTACCTTCACAACCTACGTACAGCAGTCTCTACTTGACATAGCAAAGGGTGCTTTGTCCTGCCAGCCAGATGTTGATCAGCAGGACATGGCAAACACGGAGGTTGCAGCTGGCGGGGACCACGAACAGGGATTGATGGAGTACAACCCGCTCTCGACGCTTTTGATTCTTGTGGAATCAAATCATTGGTTTCATGTTCAAGCATTACTGTATGAAAAAGGGCCATGGATGAAAGGAAAGTCTCCCTCGTTCAGTGTCACTGTCTACTAGAGTAGTTGCATGTAACGTAGATCAGAAGGGAACTTATACAGTGTACCATCATTTTACAAAATTAGAATATTTCCTATATGTAATAGTTAATCTGTGAAAGTAGGGTGGAGACACGATGTAGACACATATATACTGTCACTAATAAATAGGACTACGCCTACCCGGGAGTTCCCATATTTAGGCCCCGGGCTTAATTACGGAAAATGCAAATTTTGGGACAGAATGTTTTAATCCGAAATTAGGCCCAGGGCTTACATTCTGAAGTACACATTGTATAATGGAGTGTGTGTGTGTTTGATGGTAAAATATCACATTATGTATTGCTGTCCTTTGTGCGTAATAGTCCATCCAGTGAACGCTACATTTCAGTGTATTATCTGAACTACCAATGCTCCTTTTCAGATCAAGGAACTTATTTGACACATGGGAGTGAACTCTAATATTAAATCCTAAGTTAAGCCCATGGGCCTAAATACGGAAAGGAATTCTGTTTTTAGGCCTATGGGCCAAATTTCTGGAGGGCCTAAGTACGGGAACTCCCGGTAGTATCCAGATGAAAGCATATTTATCATGTATACATCCACGCAGCTCTAGTGTTCGTAGTATTGGTCAACATCCACATGGATGGCAATAATGATGACCATGTACTGTAATTGGATGGACAAGTCAGCAGTCACCTGGTCAGGCTGTTGACATCCATTACTTCAGAATATTAGTGTGCTAAACATATCACTTATACATTGTGACAGACTATACATGGTAATGGCATTGATAAACATTATTTGCCTGTATAAGGAGCTCGCGTAGATTTCCGGAATAGTTTGCTAAAATGTATAACATCACCCGAGAACCTTTTATTATCTCCACTTTTCGAAAAAAATATTGGTTTATTTTATAATATTTAGGATGATAATCTACATGTCCCCAAAGTTTCTAATCAAAATTCCAAGTGTAAATTTTTATTTTTTTCGAAAAATCTATTTGTTCTATTTTCAGTATTTAATAGACACATCTGAAGTTTCAAATGCGTTTTACAGAAAACGGAAGTGAATGGACATAGAACAACCTGGTTCTCAGCTGACGATATGTCAACGTTTGCATTAAACGTCTAAGCTGTGTACATTGCCAGTAGCTAAAAATGACAGGATTGTGTGTAAGGAGTGATCATTCCCATTGCATAGTATCGTTTCTGTTTGGCAGACACTGTATAGACTAGTATGGACACCGACAGATACTGTATAAGCTAGTATGTACACATATATATATACTGTATAGACTGCTACTACAGTAGTATGTACTTGGACCATGTCAGAGGAGATCCGGTGCCCTTTACCTCTGGCCATGGTCTTCTTAATATGACAGAACTGGTTTTACCTAAGGGCAGCGCCGCTAATAACTGCCTCAGTATGTCAGTGTGTCAGTTGCGCGGGACCCTGGGCATGCAGCCGTTAGACAAAGACAGTACCAGTCAATATTGGCATTCAAGGAATAGTACATATCTACTAGGAATATGACAGACCAAAGGAAACTTAGTTTGTATATCATACTATAATTGTCTTACACTAATCATACTTTCCGAAAATAAAATATATCGAACTATTTTAGATTAGTAGTAGGAGTAGTAGTAGTGGTAGTAGTAGTAGTAGTAGTAGTAGTAGTAGTAGTAGTAATAGTAGTAGTAATAGCAATAGTAGTAGTAGTATCAGTATTATTAGTATTATTATTATTATTAATTATTATTATTAATTATTATTAATTATATCGACGGAGTATTTGATTTCAAAGGTTTCCACTACGTGTTAGTATGTGACATATACTATTGTTTTAAACATAGTTGAAATATATATTGCAATTGATTATCATAATTATTAACACAAGTTTGTTGAATTCAAATGGCAACGTACTTAAAAGAAATGGACAGCTGTTTAAATATTGACCTGCTATGTTCGGAAGTTATCATGATAACATATCATCTGGAGCACATACATGATTGTTCAGATATCCTGGGTACAGTTTAACCCAGAAACATCCACTTCCTGGGACAATATTTTAAAGCACCAGTTCTATATATGTATACAGCCGTACATGATCATGAAACGAATGCAACAAGGCAGTTGCTAGGCAGAGCCACACAAATGTGCAGTGTAATACAATTATTTGGTTAATGTTCTCCCTCAATTTGCACAATCATCTGGAGAGTCCACACTCATTCCACAATAGCATTCCAGATGGCCATTATCAACATGGATACTGACAACTGCAAACACCTAGCGTGACACGACCCCCCGTGAGGCCCTCCATTCTGTTGCCAAAGTCGTCATGAGGACGTGGCCAATCTATCTGCAGCCATTCTAGTCAAACCGGAAGTGCCGACGTCTTGAGGCTCCGTCCAAACCAACAGCCACATCAGTGGACCAGGAAATAGGAAATAAAGCTATCAGTTCCTACTCCAGCTTAAACTCCGCATGGCAAGCGTGTAATCGACGTCTTCAGCGGTCAGGACGCTGCTTGAAATACATTTTCATAAATGACTCGACAGTTTCCTTGTAAACTTGTACTAATCGATAGGTCGAGTGATTAGCACCCTTGGCTGGCAGTTTCTCAATAGGTGTCGCTATAGGTCACGACGTGGCGGCGTCTCTGGGACAGATGACTGATGGCGTGTCAGATCTCAGGGGGATGTCTAACTTCACGACCATGCAACAGTGTGAACACAACCTGCCTGCCATTAGTGTGTGTACTATGCGACAGACGTGGATGGTGATTACAGTCTTACTATCGCATCACTATCGTGCAGCCACCATATGACAATAATGTTGAACACATGGTAACCATCATGTAACATAGACGTATCACCATCGTGTGTCCATACCACTAACCTAGGGACAGTTATCATGTTATCATGCTAGAACATGCATGTCTATACACCGTTACTTATATGTAGTGTTTGCTACCTATTAGCTACCCTGAAGTTAATTATGGCCTACTTCGGGCGGTTACACTAGTTTATCCCGGAAGTGTCATTGCGCATGTCTAATTGTTGCTAGACAAGCTTTCATGCTTCGTGGGTCGTCCTATAACACGTTCGTGACGTCACTAGCCTTGTTTTTGCGACTTCGCGCGAACTCTGGCATTGCTCTAGATCCTCTATAAACCGCCCGAAGTAGGCCTGTTGTAGCCGTGTGTGCTATCAAATGTTCCTATTGGTCTTGGCCAGCGTGGGGAGCACTCGCAATCCATCAACTCAGGTTAGAATCCTAGGATCGGCAGATAGTGGTCCTGTTTCGCTGCGATAGCTGTATGGTTTTTATTTGAAGATTAGTACTGTTACTTACAAGTCGAAAATGTTATATGATGTCTGAAAACTAACATCATACTATAAAATTGATGACTGTTTATATTGTCAATATATAAAATTAATCGATGGTTATCTCAGCATTAACTGGTCATTATATCAATAATTAATTGTCGTTATCGTGACATTACCTAGTCGTTTTCAACATTTTCTCCTCGTTATATCATAATTAACTGGTCGATGTCCAATATTGACCTATCCCTATCTCAATATTGACTAATAGCTATCGCAACATCGACTGGTTATTATCTTAAAATAAATTTTCGTTATCGCAATATTGGATGGTAATTGTCCTAACTATTACTCGCCGTTATCGTCATAAAATAATACACGATCATACTTGAATTATACACATGACATGAAACTACACTTTTTTTTTTATTTACATGGAATCGTTTTTCAAATTAATGGCCATCGGCAAACCTCGATAGGAAATGCAATAAGATATGGTTAGTCTTTTCAGAGCAGTGGCAAATAAAATAGCTCGTCCTTTACACAAGTCACTCGTGGCCTCCTAGAAGGAAGCTGGTCTGGTCCTGGGTGAGAGTCTGACAGCCCTTCACCTCACTCCAGCACTACCAAAGTCCGCGTGTCGACCCACAGACATGACTCTTATCTGGGCTAAGTCCCCGGTCCACGTACTCTCACTTGAAAGAAACAGAGAGAAGTGTGTATCCTCCGCGAGCAAATTAAATTCCTTAAGCGTCGTTACTTCAGATCATGTCGGCTTTCAGTGCCCATCGACAGACTTACCGTGCGATAGATATAGACTGGATCTAGCCTTTACCGCTGGGAGAGCATTAGCTAGGCGACAAGAGGAAGAGAACATCTTGGAATAGATAATGACTTCCAATGAGGAGATACGCAGGTTTAATTTTAAGGATGGGATAAAACACCTATAACGTGTAAATCAAAGAGATACAATCTATAATTATGTGTAGTTGTTGATAGGTGATTGGCAAGCATCAACCGAGCAGTATGCTGAAAGGTGATGCTTAGTCCTGCAATAGAGATAAGTACAGGCCTCACTACCCTAGATCAGACCCATCCTATCATTACTCAACTAGTTCTCTGCATGGATTGACATGCTGGCAGTAGCAGATCCAATTGGTTGGTAAGGAGCTAGCTGCTGCTAACATGAAGTGAGCATACAATTAGGAACCCCTTGCAGAATATCTGCAGAACATAACTCTTGTAGCTAGACATATAAAATAAGTATGGAGAATATGTCGTCAGCATGCTATAACGATAAAACATCACATGGACAACCCACTATGACAAATATATACTAGGAAACAAAGCCACACCCTAGACAGCATAATACCGCTAGGTCATCAATTGTATAATATCACTATGTCACACATAATACCCCCACTATGACACACTTGATAGCACTACTATTTTACACCATTATAAGCTCAATAGGTTATACACTATGTCACATAGTATAACTGATCTAGGTCACACATTAATACCCCAGTAGGTCACACATTATAAGCACACTAGGTCACACAGTATAATCACAACAGGTCACATTTTCGAAACCGACTTGGACATAATTTTATGGTATTAACTTACTATTACACACACACACACACACACACACATATACACACACACACAAGCGCGCACACACACAAGCACACACACAAGCACACACACAGTCCCATTCGCACAAACCGTATTACCCTTCACTCGGTTGTAACCTATAGTTCATACCACTCCACTTCCTTGAAACACAAACCATATGCCTACTTAGCATAGTGGATTCTTAGTAGGCATATATAGGCCAACTTCGAGGATAATCACTATACTCCCATTAAATGAATACGCACTCAATGAAACGAGCTTACTATACAGTCCGTGTGAACTCATGGTAATAGTATATGCAACACTGTAATACTATGCACAAGAACATAATATTATCTGACCCATGGAAAGGTTTGGTAATAGTCTGGTAGTGCAGAACATGTATAGCATTGCACAGCGTCTGAGTGTTTTGTGTCGACATTGCTTTGCTGAAGTGCATTCAAATGTTTCCCTAGTCAATATAAGAAGATCGTTTGCATGGTTTCCTTGTTTGGTGTAATAACGTAGCGTGGTTTACCATTCCAGTCATCACAATTGATTATTAGATAAGATCATACACATGTAATTGAGGCGCGTCCTCTTGAAGTGCGATCAAATAAAATATCATACTCTTATCCGAAATGCATGTTATTAATTGTACACGCACATAGACCGTTATATGTCGTTCCATTTACTTTTAGGTCTTGTTTGGAATGGAGTGTTTAACCCAGTGCCAGTGTGTAATAGTGTATTAGTGCTGAGATTGTAAGAGCGTTATAATGGTGGGAGTATATTACTGTGCATGTGTGGTTAGCACCTTGTTCTCTAGAGAGAACGTTTTTGATTTGCAGTTACGTGAGATTGAGGGTTGAATATCATAAAATCGATGTTGTCGATCTGGACCTCTTAAAACTCAATTTGGTGTCATTGATATAGGCTAGGACTTTTGAAGATCAGATGTTGTCGACAGGACACAGACACAGACAGACAGACACACACGCACACACACCACACACCACACACCACACACACCACACACCACACACCACACACCACACACCACACACCACACACACACACACGTGTACTTTATATAGAGTGTAATATAAGCACTAACGTGACAAGGAGTTTAACGATGCTATAATAATGCGCGATCTTTGTAACAACGAACATTGCATCTGACAGGCTTATGAATTCAATAACGACGAAGTGCTCGCCGCTGCAATGTTATTCAAATTCCTGACGGGAATAGTCGTGTTGCTTGCATTAATGGACATCAGTTTCATTTCAAATTATAATGTCCTTTGATCAGTAAATCCCAAATCAAGTCTTCCCTGCCAACCTCTTAATGTTTTAACTTCAGAAAAGAACATGAACTAAATTATCAATGCTTCTATAGCAGATGCAACGCATACATCAACTTTAATAGCCATCGAGCATCAATGACAATGCAAAGTAATAGAGGATCTAGGGCTTCAGGAACTGCCACACATGCACTACAATGACCACAATGAGCTTCCAAGTCGGTGGTATATGACCGAGGTGATGTACACAGACTATTCAGTTGTGGTGTCCACAGTCATATATTATTTGTGTTACACTGCTTCAGATGTTGATGGTTGGGGTACCATTCATCCAAAGATATCTGTGATTTTCATCCGTGGTCTGAAATAGCCAATGAATTATCAGGTGTAACACTACTGTGTGGTGGTGATGATTGTCACAGACAGCCGATGATATGCTTGGTGTTAATCTATATGTAGTTTGTGGTGGTTGCTAGAATTACCCATTGAACTGTCAGATATTTAACCGTGTGTGGGTATACTGTATGTGATGGTGTTCACAAACGCCCAATGGATTACTGAAGTATTAGATATTACATTGTGTAGTGTGTGGTCGTGGCCAAAATCATCCAATGTATCGTTCTCAGACATTCTGGCATGTTGCGTTGGAGTCAATCAGTAAATGTCAGTTACTATTCACGCGGTTGACCAGTATGGATAGGTTACTAACAATGCAACCATGATGGTAGTGGCCTACATGTACTTGATTCAACAGGGTTAGTTAGTCGTAAACTACTAGTAGGGTCTAACCAGTATTTGCGAAATATGTCTTTCCCACTGGAACATATACTAGTAAAAGAATGATAATGCATCATGTATCTTGTTGAGAATATGAAACAGAACAGAAAGTGTTAATAGGCACGACAAATGTGTTTAGTTCCTGCTTTCACCGTCACTGTCGGAAATATATTTCATATAAATCTCCTCCCAAAGTATCCGAGTCGTGGTTGTTATCGATAAACGAAGTACTTCCTACGAACGAAATAATATAAAGATTCATCGTTAAGACATCGAATACTATATAGTTTGTAATGTTGTAATCTGGCATGACAGTGTGGTGTAAGCTATTATATTAGATGTACATCAGATATCGGCGCTGACTGTCGAGATACATAACGTGAAAGGGAGGTCTGAGGATGAAATATCCTCGTGAAAGTACGATGAGGTTAAATACCACTTATGGAGCTGGTCCATGTTACACTGGGGGCAATAAGGAGGCCGTATAGGTAACTAGAAGCCAGTGTAGTCAAGTCATTAATGACTGGAATGGATGGAAAGTAACAGGCTTCATCATTGATTTACTTAAGTCACGACTGAACGAGTCCAGTGGTGAGTAACAAACTGAATAAACATACTTTGTGCAAACAATAACGGCTTTCACTGCGAGTGATGTCAATAGCGTGTATGACCTTTACATGCCTGAGTTACCTGAAATACCGTCCCCGGGACAGCATCAGAGACGCAGTTCACGAAAGTATCGTACCTTAGTACGAGCGTAAGTAGAGCTTTCAGTCATGGTCTGTTTTAGTAAAGCCGTGTTGTGTGTCTAGTCTACGCCAAGACTCCAATCCGGTTCTTTAGTGAAGCACGAGCCATGAAGCCCCGGAAGGTCTGCCTAGAGGAACTCCTGTTATCTCTGTACTGAGGCGTCCAACACGTAGGTTCTTATGTCCCCCATCAGCTCCTCTTTGGAGTACTAGTGTCTGTTTCCGTAATGTGGCCCCAGACCACAATTGTGATTTTTCTTTGCTCATCAGCATTTTGCAATGTAAATGTCACGGCACAAAACAAACATTGCGGTTTATACGCATCATATGATACCTTGCTAAAGGTGTTTTCAAAATACAGCACATTTGCTGAACATATGAGATTGATCTGAGGCAGTAGCCAATGACTATCTTGACCTGCTAGTAAACGGAACACTGCTACGCTCCCAAAACCACTGGTTAAATTGAAATGTCCTGCAGAATGTAATCTTTCGTTCTAGCTGGAAAAGAAATCGTACGCCTGCAGGAAGCCAAATTCCGTGTACACCAGAAATAAATTATCTGACTTAACTTCCTGAAGTTGGGCAAGCAAATAAATAAATGAATTAATGTTGATATAAGTCAATATGTCTCAGGGAGATTCTATTAAAAGCATGGCACGTATCGTCCTCCCGACCTCTAGTTCTGAGATAGATACGTCACGTGACTTGATCTAGCGGTGTCACACATGGCCAGGAATTCACCACCTATCGTACCCGCACACGATCCTACAATGCACCGGCAATTTGTGCATGTCGTGCTGTTAAATTGGCGATCAGCGTGTTTGTGTGCTGATGCCCCTGATGACGGCCTCAGACTCTCACGAGGTGACTACCATGCCATTATTCAGCTAATAAATGTTCGTCACGAAACATTGCCAGCGTCGCTTCTGGAACAATGAGTGTGAACTACGGCAAGGACTGTTTTATATTCATTCCCAATGACTGTCCTTAAAGGCAGAACGTGCTCCTACGCAATGGCATAAATAATTTATAGAACTTTTTTTTACATTTGATAAGTCTGCACACAAGTGTTTTATTTAAGTAAGTATTTCGTTAGTACCTAATTCCATCCTGTTGATCAAATTAAAATCGAATCGTGGTTGGTTTCCGCCACTGAGGTACACGGTCAGATGAATCACCTCTCAGCCTGTGACCGGTCGTGACCTGTGAGGGATGCGATATAAGGCTGATACGTAATAGACAATGAAAGAAGACGTAGCAATCAGTCGTACCGACTAAAGCATGGTACACGAAACCTTATCGGGCCAAACATTCAAAGTATGCGGTGTATGCTGATTGAATCTGTCTTGCATTAATACCTCATATTTAATCAAAAACGATCATAGAAATCAGTTCATCTAGCCCACATCCGAACTTTGGTTATTTTTATATAGATCTTTCAGCAAATACCACCACCTTCCATGACAGTTCAGCTGAAATTGAACCACAGTTATACATAGGAAAACACAATTAAGCCCTCACTCTCCACACATACACAAGTTATTACAATCTAATAAAGTGAAGCTATTTGCACCAGCAAGCAATTTGATGAGAAAATAAATGTCATCTGAAAGATGAGCTTGTATATGATACATGTATTCAGGGATAATGCACATGGAAGTAATGGCTACTTGAAAAGTCGACAACATTAAGATAGTATTCTAGTAATGGACAAATATCCTATGATTTATTATAATAATGAGTTGCATAACTATCCATTACTGAGAGGTAATGGATATATGACATGTCCAATGCTAAAGCGGAGCAACTGTATGTTAATTTACCAACATCTTTAGTAGATTCGCTGATTACTGCTTGAATAAGTATGTAAACGCTCATTAACTATGCTTGGTAATAGAGATGATTGAGATGTATACGTGCATACGTTTAGCTAAGTTAAAAGAAAGAACATAATGCTATCCTTGTATACTGAATAAAGCCGCCCATTTAGACAAAAGTGTGACTTCAAATATATTATATTCGATGTTGGTAAGGGTTATTGGGAGCTCTACGTACGATTATTCACTAGAAGCCGTGTCGTCATGACTATAACCCGGTGGTAGCCAGGACTTATATTACCACGTGGAAGCCAAATGGCCCAGCCGAAGTCTAGTCTTGTATGACCCTAGTCTGCCGTTATCGAGTTATATAGTTTTGGTGTCGGGAGAGCAGTTATTTGTTTGCCGCTAATTATGTAGCACCTCCTCAGCTTTCAAGTCTGGGGTAATTAGATCACTCTGACACAGTTTCACTCAAGCGAAACTTTTCTTGTCACAAATTCACTTCCTGGTGTTGTACTGGAAGCATTGAACGCAAAGAAAGGATAATGCACTGTCGATATCTCCAGACAGGATGAGATACACTGACACCGGTAACATGATTAACATGTATGTGTTCTTATTCAAAGGCAGGAATATTGTGAGAAGAATAGAGTGGAAGTCTATAATTCAAATACATGTACGTAGTACTAATGTGTGATCGTCTCAAAATAAGTCTTGGAACTCCAGGGTCATACTCGACTGGGAACACCAAGGTCAAATTCTACTGAGGACACGAGGTTAACATTCTACCGGGAACACCAGAGTCACAGTATACTGTGAACACCAAGGTTAGATTCTACAGGGAACACCACGATCACATTCTACTGAGGACACGAGATTTATATTCTGCCGGGAACACGAAGGTAACATTATGCTGCGAACACCAGGGTTAGATTCTACAGTGAACGCCGCGTTTAAATTCTACTGAGAACACCAGGGTTAGATTATACCGGTAACATAACACCAGGGTCACATTATGCTGCGAACACCAGGGTTAGATTCTACAGTGAACGCCACGGTCAAATTCTACTGAGAACACCAGGGATAAATTTTACCGGGAACACCAAGGTCACATTATGCTGCGATCACCAGGGTTAGATTCTACAGTGAACGCCATGGTCAAATTCTACTGAGAACACCAGGGTTAGATTCTGCCGGGAACATTATGGTCACATTATGCTGTGAACACCAGGGTTAGATTCTACAGAGAACACCACGGTCAGATTCTACTGAAAACACCAGGGTTACATTCTACCGGGAATACCACGGTCAGATTCTACTGAGAACACCACGTTAAATAGGGTTACGTTCCTCCGCGGAATACGAGGGTCACATTCTACCTGGAACAGCAGGGTCACATTATAGAGTAAACACCAAAGGCACATACTGCCGAGACCACCAGGTCGCATGCTGCCATGAACATCCTGGTATCACATTGTCATTGATACTAGTATCAATCTCAAATCATGTAAACTGACGACCAAGCATGTTCAAAATGAAATGTGAAATTGTTATTATCTCAATCCGTGATGAATATGAGAACTTGCCAGCTTTAGGAGAGACGGATTCTGTGGCATACTCTGGTTAGCATTATTTCCGGGGAGTAAGTTACGGCAGCAGTTGGTCCATAATATGGATATCCCATGCATTACAGAGGTTGGCGATCAACTCCTGGAGTAGTCTAATCACTCTAGCGATGTGCTTATTATTGTGAACCGGAAATTGAATAGGACATTGGACGAAGGACGCCGTTATCTCACCAAGCAGTCGGAGACAGAGAAGCCGGCTGTGGACGAGTAGCGATGTACGTCCCAGCACTGGTCTCGGGAACAATCAACGCGTACAGATCCTCCTTATATGAATAATTCATCAGCTTTCCAGCACAGCCCAACAGCCATGTGGAAGAATTAGTAGCTCTTCCAGTGAACTGTATCTAATTAATTGTACAGTGAGAAGGTATGGGCACACAATTGGAATTGCATTTACTTTATTGTACTGATTCTGCCGATAGTTTGAAGATTGCCTAGGATTTTAACAAATGAATCTGTAAACGGTCCAATTCATCTCTTGTTGTCTATCATAGTACTATCACCAAGGGAACATTGCCTCCTGTTAGTTATTTAGGACCGTATATTACTCCTAAACCATATTCAGATCCCATCTAGGAGACTAATAATAGTAATAATAATAATAATAATATTTATACCTATTCCATGTTGTACACATGATCATGGCACTACATTGTCAATGGATGTAACGTGTGTTCACTCAATTCCTTATCAACTATGACTTCGGTCAGATATATAACTTGCATCATCATCACTATCCTCAGTACCAGCGGATTCCCGTGTCTTACCGTAATATGCAATATAGCCGTTATGACGTGATCTTCCAAAATAGCATTACTGGGCATCACATGTATATTGGACAGGCGTCCGTTATAAGAAGGATGTACACAGGTTGCATTGGTCAGGAGTCAGTCAGAGGAGGTTGACCACATGTTACAGAGGTCAGGGGCGAGTTACAGGAGGTTAGACACAGTATAGTGAGCTGTCCGCTGTGGAGTCTATTATGAATGATGATTAATTGGCTTTTGTAATCCTGCGACCCCGACCTAAGAAGGAAGTGGTCGGGTATAATGGCGGGATGAACTATGCTATGGCATTAGTTTCGCGTATTTGGAATAATCTAGGAACGACCGTAATACATACTAATTAAGGGGAGAACGATGCTGTCAGGTCTCTAGCTACATGTAGGTCCACTTCATGAATAATGAGTGGAGACATTGAGACACACATTACACTACACACCACACTGCCAGGCCGCGCCAAGACAGCACACGATTCAGGCTACTCTACTCTACTTCTGCTGCTGCTGCTGCTCGGTCACCTACAATGTGATGGACGTGTTGACCAATATAAGACATATTGCCTGGCTACAGACTTCCGGTATAACCATAGCATGAGATGTAATTACTTGGTTAACTATAACATTTGCCGCAGAAATGAATAATCATTGATATTGATTATCAAAACAAGAGGGTAAATATTTGATTAGATTTTAGCTGTGTTAAGACAATCACGCAATGTTCAATCACTAAACGAAAGCAACCTTCCACAAGGACTACGGCCACTTATCAACGGTGCATGTTACACGTACTTGTGTATCCGTGAATCTATGAATGTGGGAATCATTTGCATATATATAGTATTTGTAATACTTTCAGAAAGTTATATTAATTGAAATTAACCCACCACGACCAGCAGCACACATCCCAACACTCACATAGATACTATTTATATAACAATAGTGGTGGTGTAGACATCTCACGTATTTACGCTTCTGCTACTACTACCACTACTACAACTATTACTACTACAACTATTAATACTACTACCACTACTACTACTATTACTACTACAACTATTACTACTACAACTATTACTACTACTACCACAGTCGCTACCAACGACAAAGTAACTGTTTTTATGGTATATAAGCAGGTATTTACTGCTAAACCAGTGAGTGTCTATAGGTGCTCCGTCTACGTCTACGAGACCCCGGGGTGATAGTCATTACTTCTACCACAGTGTTGCAACAACCTCGTAGAAACTAAACATAGTGAATGTCAGCATATGGACATAGGCCCATACATGTATTTAGCGATAATCAAGTATACGCCGACCTTAACCGCTATGTCAGAGTTATTGCCAAGCATTTAGTGGTATCTGCACATCTAGTATTCCACATCGAATGTTATCAGATGAGATCGACATTTGCGACTGAATGATCAATATAGACCACCTGACAAACACATTATTATTATTATTATTAGCATCACCATCATCATCACCATCATCATTATCATTATCATCATCATCATCATAATCATATTTATATCAGTATTATCATTAATTAGTAGTGTTGTTATTATTAGTATTGCCTATACTAGGAGTTCGTTAGGTGGGAACTTAGTTTAACACTGACGGCGTCAGCTGGAAGGATTATCTGAAGGATATCCAAGAAACAGCACCTGTTGCACATCGATAGCATCACAGTATAGGAGCCATTGAATCAATAGTGTACAATATTGTGCTATTAATTAATAGCCAATTTTTCGGCGAACTGGTATTTTGTCGGACGAAGAGAGAGAGAGAGAAAGAGAGAGAGAGAGAGATTTTGCGTTGTTGTTGTTGTTGTTGTTGTTGTTGTTGTTGTTGTTGTTGCTGCTGTTGCTGCTGTATTTGACACCGTCTCTCATAATTCTTAATGAATGGCTTGTCTATACTATGATGTTTATGGCATCGCACTTATGTTATTGATGTATATACAAGACGAGACGTTAATAAACAATCTGTCTGTTTGCTTCTGCTGTTGTCAATACTACATAATAACTAATATTTGTAATTAAAAGTAGGAGCATTTCATATATGCATTCAGTAATAAATAACAATAATAATAAAAAGAAAAACACCTTTGTCTTTAAAATACACACGTATATGCCAAACCAAGACAAGACATTCCTGGACCTGATTGGAAATGAAAATATTGACATTGGAAACTAATTGAACAAGTGGATTGGCAATTTAATTAGCGCTGTTTAGCCTCTGGTTATTTGAATGTGCATTGACCGGCAACCTCCTACATGGAACACTGAGGACTTAATTCAGGTCGACGTCATCTAATCTTAAAATAACACAAGAATGTTAGCCTTGTGAGGGTGGGGAATCTTGCCCTTTGTTCAATAGTTTCCATCAATGACTTATTAATTCAGAAAGTATAAAAATAACGTCGATCAAGTTTTAACAGATCTAAAATATATGAATATGGTGTTAGAAATGAATGCGAACACCTACCAAGCGTATGTTGACTTGAATATGGTGTTAAGATGCATTGTAAGCAGCTGCTGTAGGACTACATGTATATTGAGATCGATCATCTCCAATACACTTGTTATATTTGCCGGGGGAATGTCTTAAGATCTAATCAATTGGTATACAATACATATTGCTATACTATTTCTTTCAGGCTAATGTCCTAATACAAATGTCGTGTACATATATAAATTAAATTATTTATAATGTCAGGGGCTCACTTGATGAGCAATATTGTAGATGTTTATGTGTTACCATTATGTGTCGTACAGACAGACACACATCACAATCAAATGAACAGTATAAGTATTACATTGCTATATGAGTTAAAACGTTTTAGTCATTCTTCGCTTGATGAACAACATTACTACGAGTATTGTATCACATACTGAAAAGTAGTATCTGTTTGTGGTAAAAAGTATAAGTTATAATCAGCTTATAAATTATATAATAAACTTCGCCGCATCATGAACACTATCAGCATAATATAAGTCATAGTTCACACTATGAACAGTAATGCATATGTGTGTGTGTATGTGTGTGTGTGTGCGTGTGTGCGTGTGTATGTGTATTTGTATGTGTGCATGCGTGTTTGTGTGTGTGTGTGTGTGTGTGTGTGTATGTGTGTGTTATAACCAACCGTACGACAGCGCGTGCTATAATCATAAGTAATAAATGTTTATAGCAACACCCGATGTAAAATTCAAGTGAATTCACTGCACACACACACACATACAAAATAACGTATCCAATTAACTGACTTCGTGGTATTTGTTATTATCATTGCCTGAGAGCGGCTCGCAAAGCAAGTTATCTCTTAAGCTGGGACCATGACCTCGGTGTCGTTCATAAAGTCACGTGATGATGCTACATCGTAAACGACGCGTGGTTAATACATATGGAGTTCGATAACACATTGTTTTGAAAGGAAGCGTTATTGGGTAGCTTAATTGATACTACTATAGTAGGATTCTGTTAAATAGAGGCCCCTGTTTTTTCAATTTATAAATTATACAGGAGTTTGAATTTAGTATGCTTTACGTTTTCGTGAAAATGGACCCAAACCCCAGTAGATTCTGGTTATGTACCATCTCCAGCATGTGACATGGCGCTTTAGCAGTGTTTTTAACATTTCCACTATTTCATTATCAGTGTTGGTGTTTTGGTTTCTACGTCACAAATCTAATTAGCATATACCCACATGCCTCTGTGAACTTGTAAGATTTCGACCG
>JAUTBV010129258.1:0-10000 GCA_032361325.1 Lepetodrilus fucensis | reverse complement strand
GTACGCATTACATCTAATTGAGTAAATCTATTTCTGAGTGTCATGCTATTATATATACGTGTAACACGTGTAAGCAGCGCCGGTAGGACAACCTGCTGACAACAATAATTAGTTTGACATTTAATTATTTAGCAAGGATAATGACCGCCAGACATGGTTATAATTACCATACATTTATTTAGTAATCATTGCGAATATACAAAAATACATTATTTTTAATAATCAAAGACCGTGTCCAAATTTACTTTTGTCTATGGCTACATATATATATGGCTACACACTAAATGTAATGGTGTTGCTATGTTTAAGTTTCGCATGTTATTAGAAGTACGTTTGGAAATAAAATATTTGGAGTTCATTATTTTTAATTCACTCTCATCGATATGATAATCGTAGAAGAATATGTTATGTAATGTCATATGATAGATTTACGTGAGGTGATGTGAGGTGAGGTGAGGTGATGTCATGTCATGAGATGCCATGTGATGTCATTTTTCTTCCAGGGTCATGCCATGACACAGCTGTGCAAGACTGTAGAAGATGTCACAGTGTTTGGGACGGCGTCGGCGCACAAACACGAGGCGGTCAAGGCCAACGTGTCCCACCTCTTCGGACACACCGTAGATTATGCTCAGGAAATCCGGAAGTAAGATGTAAAATCACCCCAGACATAATCACAGATGTAGAGTAGACGCGCATTTTATGCATGACAGACGTCTAGGATATTACATCCTGAATTATAGACCATTAGGTCTACGGATGTTCAATATGCAAAATAAATGGCTTGCGTTTTGAGGATAGATATACTGGTTACGGGCCTATTATCGCTCATTAGGCAAAACAAACAGTGTGTTTTTATAATACGTGATTAAACTTATCACATCCATGCATGCATTAGGTATGGTTTATATACGATTTAAAATGAAATGATTTCACCAAAAGAGTACGCACCCTGTCATGTTTTCTGGGGGCGATAATAGGTCCTGCCAGTGGCATAAAAAGGCCTAATTTCACCCTGTTTTCTGCCGTCGCTCGCGCTATAACCGAAGTGGTGCAGATAACTTTGAATATACCATAAGGTCACACTATAGCTATACATGTGCCATATTAAGTATAATGAAGTTGATGTACATATTAAGAAAAGATATCCAGGAAAACGTTAATATTTTAGGCGATAATAGGCCCGTAACCAGTACAGTGTAAGATTTGATTTTAATTAGACTGCCCACTGGTACTAACAATCTAGGTATTCAAGATCAACTGCTTTGTTAATAAAGGTAATGACCGAAAGAGAGCTTATAATAACACAATACGAATTTGCTTAATTTAAAGAAGTAATATTATATTAATTTGCTTTAGAATGGAAACTATATACCAGAATCACATTGGTCCATGCTAAAGGTTAAAACTATAGAACAATGCATAAGTTGTATATACTACGTATGTATACTTTCATACACTAATAAACAAGGCAGGTATTACCTAGGCGGTCAGCTAGCGGTCAGCGAGAGTCCCTCTGTTGTGTCCAGCCACTTCATACTGTCCATTCGTCATTCCAATGTTCTGGACATTTCCTTCACCATATCCTGCTTACCTTCCAACATGTCAAGACTTTATCACTCAGCATATATGAGGTTACTTTATCAGACAGATACTTGCTCCATTAAAACAGTTAGACTAGCTAGCAATCTTTCAGCATTTCCTGTTTATTATATATAGCATTTCTTGTTATTTTTCAACATGCTTTCCTTTATCCTTGACGTTACTTTCTAAGATAAGTACTTGCTCCATGGTAAAAGACTATTATAGCACGCATGGTTTATCTTTCAGCATATCTTGTTTTCTTTAGAGCATGCCTTGTTTACCTTTGACCCCGTCTTGTTTACCTTTGATCATGTCTTGTTTACCTTTGATCATGTCTTGTTTACCTTTGAGCATGTCTTGTTTACCTTTGAGCATGTCTTGTTTATCTTTGAGCGTGTATTGTTTACATATGAGCATGTCTTGTTTATCTTTGAGCATGTCTTGTTTATCTTTCAGCATGCCTTGTTTATCTTGGGTCGCCTGTCTACGGAATACATGCTCCAGGTGAGTGTTTACTTGTTTCGTCTTCACACATCAATCTACGGTAGACTCTCCCCTCCAGATTCCTGTCAAGGAAGAACAATGCCTGGCTATTGTTTTCATTGTGTTAACATATACATTTTCCTCATAAAAAACGTTGACAGATACACACTTATGTGAATGAGATGTTTTATTATCACACATAATTGAATTAATCTTACCATGAGATGCCTTGAGACTGACGTGAATTGGAAATTAGCTGAATCAAAATCAGAAGTAGTGGTTTGTGGCAATATTTTGTTATGTCTTTCCTGCTTGTATATATCCAGACTACAAATAAATATGCACATAACTTATCCATTATCATATCATACTAACTTGTACTTTACTCAGTCACAGTATTCAGTACTATCTAAATATAATTGTGCAATCCACTGTAAAAGGAGAGCTTTGTATCTCTAAGGAAATGCGACCGTGGGGACTATCGGTGCTCCACTGTATTAGTAATATCAATAATGTCAAAACTTGTCTCTGTATTATACAGATTGTATTAGGTGTATATTTGTGTAGAGTTATGTTTATTTATCATGTGGTATTTTCTCATTATCACTTCGTGTGATTCTTGAGAATAAACTTCTATTCTGTTTCATTGTCCGCTAAATGTGGTAAAGAACGCACCTGGTGAAATTCTGTGATGTTAGAGTTACATCAGCTAGGAATACCGTAGTAGGAATACAATATATGTCACGTGTCTTTATTTATGCGGGACTACTGTTTATGAATCAGCTCTGTTTGAGTGTGAAGTAGGCGTGTCTCATAGAGCTGTCAACACAATAACAACTAAGACAACGTTATGTCTTCTCCAACCACATATCTACAGACATTACGAGGAACGTACCGGATGTAATACAATTAACATTAAAGTAAGGTTCGTTTCCGCTATGGCATTTCGTGAATTCTCTTATTCGCCAATGAGATGTGTTTTGAAATGATAACCACTTTTTGACTAAATTTGTAACTATAACTATACTGAAAGGATGTGTACATAGACTAAATCTTTGTGTTCTCCCAATAGCGGAACTGGTAAATTATAAATAGTCATAGTTAAATTTCACTAAACGTTTGCCGCTAATGTTTCCTATCCTGTATTAGAGTTTAAACTTAATCATAGATATCTGGTCATTTATTACTGCATTTTCATGAAAATATGTCCAAAGACATTTTGTACAAAAATATAATTTCGGGTGATTTTAGTAACCTGTCAACTATATAGTTCATGTGGACTCCAGCTCACTACACACCCATCCCATGAACTGTCACATCCGTCACATATCAGCTTCAACCATATAAGAAAACCCACACATTCACGTATCAAGCAAAAAACACCACTCTCACCCTACAAACCAACCTGACCAGAAATTTAAAAAAAAATAAACGGTTTATGGTTTAAATAAAAAATAAAAAAGAGAGAATAAAATTAAGAAGAATATGGAAAAATAATAATAAGAAGAAGCAAAATAAGAAGCAAAATCCATATATTACACTACAGTTTAGGTTATATGCCCATCAAGTTGATGTTCCAGACGTGTACACAATATTTCTTGTATATTTGGTTGTTGGCTGTCCTATGTCTGTCAATAGTTTTGTGATCTTGAAGCAGGATGATGTTTACACAGTGACACAACTAGGTAGACATGTCAGCGCAGAATGTACGCAACCGGAAGACAGGCTTATATAGTCGATCAACTCTAGATCGTAAACCTATATACGTACTACTGTATATTATAAGTCATGTTTAGTAGATAATGAGGGGATATAGCTGTGTCATGTTGTGACAGTCAGACACTATTCAATTCCATACCATCGTGCAGGATTACCCGCTAAGTAGAGGGATCAGTTTATTGATAACATGGCTGTATTCGTGAATAGGAAATTGGTCACTATTATGACATTATATACACTTTGAAACTTCTATGAGTACAGTTTACAGTTTCACAGTTGTTAATACATTACCTAATAATTGTCTTCGGGTACATTAAATTAAATATATAAAATATATGGTAACATAAATGAAATAAACTATAACATATATTTACATCTATACATGCATAATGTAACATTGTAAGTAACGTTTACAATGCTCTTGAAATGCAGTGGTACCCATTATAATTACTAGTACTGCTCAATGTTTAGAGGTACCCATGCAGTGGCCTTCAGTTTTACTTTACATTCAGTGGTACCTATGATGTCCGGTTGTACTTTACATTCAGTGGTACCCATGAATGTCCGGTTGTACTTTACTTTCAGTGGTACCCATGAATGTCCAGTTGTACTTTACTTTCAGTGGTACCCATGAATGTCCGGTTGTACTTTACTTTCAGTGGTACCCCTGAATGTCCAGTTGTACTTTACATTTAATGGTACCCATGATGTCCAGTTGTACTTTACATTCAGTGGTACCTATGATGTCCGGTTGTACTTTACATTCAGTGGTACCTATGATGTCCGGTTGTACTTTACATTCAGTGGTACCCATGAATGTCCAGTTGTACTTTACATTCAATGGTACCCATGATGTCCAGTTGTACTTTACATTCAGTGGTACCTATGATGTCCGGTTTTACTTTACATTCAGTGGTACCTATGCTGTCCGGTTGTACTTTACATTCAGTGGTACCTATGATGTCCAGTTGTACTTTACATTCAGTGGTACCCATGATGTCAAGTTGTACTTTACATTCAGTGGTACCTATGATGTCCGGTTGTACTTTACATTCAGTGGTACCTATATTCTTCAGTGCTATCCATGCCATTCAGTTATCTATGTTACTCTTGACTTCAGCCTGACGTGTGCTACATGTCAGAGTGTGCAGTGGGGAAACATTTAATACATATGTATGCTCACTACCCCCAGACAGTATACGTTGGTTGTAGGTACTGTGCTTGAAGGATTGTAGGACTTGACGCTATATTTATATGACCACAATTGTATATGTTAATTATGTTGTACTTCAGGTCAACCTCCGTCACATGCGTCTGGACCTCCAGGTAAGTCTGTTATACCTTTCACTGTCACATATAGCATAGCATAGTATGACTACCACTGTCAGACATACTATAGCATAGCATGACTACCACTGTCAGACATACCATAGCATAGTATGACTACCACTGTCAGACATACCATAGCATAGTATGACTACCACTGTCACACATACCATAGCATAGTATGACTACCACTGTCAGACATACCATAGCATAGTATGACTACCACTGTCAGACATATCATAGCATAGTATGACTACCACTGTCATACATACCATAGCATAGTATCACTGTCACATATACTATTGTGTAATATCATAGCATAGTATGTCTATCACTCTCACATATACCATAGCATAGCATGAGACATGTGCATCATGTCATCATGTCGTGTTCAGTAGGAATCTCAATAGTATCTAATGTTGTACTCTTGTATGACCAAGCAGCGGTAAGGAAGCATATGCTGCGTAAACTGTATTACAGTAACTCCACTAACAAAGGTGGTCTTATCTTGCAGGGAGATCATCAAACCGAGGTAAGTATTTAGAGCTGAGATTAACTCCCGGAAGTGGAACCCATGGTTAACAGTTGTGACATACATCCACAAATAATATAGGGCCAATGTTACTCCGCCCATAGCCGCAATTACATATATGTATGCATACTTGACCACACACATACACGCACACACACACACACACACGCACACACACACACACACGCACTTACAGAGACAGACAGACATACACATACATACACACTCACATATACAGACACAAACGCAGACACACAATGATACGCAGACACATCCAACATAATGACACACAGACACACCAACACAAACGCATACACACACACACGCATAACCGGCGTGTGCGGGTAAAGAGATTATTGCTGAGGGTAACATGGATGGCAAACAAGGATGGTATAGGACGTGGTGAGCGCCACCCATCCCCCTGCTAGTACGTACTGGCGGGCTATGTATTTGTTTGACGTTGGAGTTTAACGCAGCTGTCAAAATGATTTCACTCATATCACGACCGATCATTTTAAATCAGGTCGAAACAAACCTGCAACACCCGTAGCACTAAGTGTGTCAGTTAACCTGCGATCACAGGCTGGTACAAACGGCCCTAGGGCGTCATGTTGCCTCTACCAATTGTTAGCTATTCAATATATCACCTATGAGATTTTCACTATGCACTTTATATGAGATATTGCAGTCATATGGAATAGCAAGAAACAGTGTCCATAGTAAAATAAAATAAAAAATATTACGAAAAAAAGTCAACTAATTAACTTGATCACAGAGGTGAAGATGTAAGTATTTGCCGTAACTAGCGAGCTCTAAGCATGTTGCCTCTACCAATTGTTAGCTATTCAATATATCACCTATGAGATTTTCTAACTATGCACTTTATATGAGATATTGCAGTCATATGGAAGAGCAAGAAACATTGTCCATAGTAAAATATAAAAAAAATATTACGAAAAAAAGTCAACTAATTAACTTGATCACAGAGGTGAATATGTAAGTATTTGCCGTAACTAGCGAGCTCTAAGCATGAGCTGGTATGAGCCAGTACAATGGGAAAGTGGGTGTGACGCTAGCTCTATGAATGAGTGACGTAGAACAGGTGAAATATGAGGTGATGTGCAATAACTTTTTTTATGACTGTGTGACATAACATGATCTAATATATGTCAAACTGGATTAACTGGGCCATGAGTAGCGCTATGCGTATGGTGTAGGATAGATCAAGCATGAACATTTACAAGTGTTGCCTTGTGACGAGCTCTCACGTCTTACTGAGATGCTACACAATATCTACAGATACTTTCGGTTTTATAGCTCTAGTTTGTACTCTATTGCCATTGATAGGTATCTCGTTGGTACCGTAAGATTACAAATGAAAAACTAGTATTATGGCATAAAATAGACTACGAAGCCGAACCTAGGTCTGCCATATGTCCTTGTATTGTACATACAAACAGTTGACACGTTTGAATAGTCTTGCAACATAGAACAAGTGAAAGGTAAAGTGAAATTAAACATGCCGTAGCTAGTTCATTGAGGTGTTAACAGATGACAGTTATATGAATTTCTCGGCAATCTTAAAGAAAGAAATGAGATATAAAATTAACAAAGACATAGTAGTGGAAGTACGTTTTACTTCTAAGTTGTCTAAGTTTTATTGATGCCAGATGTTCACGGAAGTATGCCAACGTACGTATTCCATCAATTAATAAAACATTGCGTAGATCTGAAGATCTTCAGTGACAGGGAACTGATCCATTATATATATATTACCATGTAATACATCACGTCGTATGTATATGTATATAGCATATGTACAAAAAGCAGTTATAGTACAGTATACTGTTAACATGGCCACAGTAGGTATGGAACATACATACGCGTACACTAGTTCAAGTATGTGGGACAGGAAAAGTCCCATAAAATGTAAATGTGTACGGTATACATTGTGGATGGAAAGTAACGTTGAAGGAAGTATGGCGTTCCACTTTCCGTTCAGCGCCAATAAACATTTTATAGATTGATACATTGCTATATTTACCGTATTAATTAATATTATTAAATTGTAAATATGGCATTAATTATTAATTTGTTTATATAGTGATATTTATTGGCATGTACTACTTGCTCATTGAACATAATAGTTGTGGATTAAAATGTAATACGCGTGCAACTAGCTCGTACTTATGTGTGTCTTTATAATATGCTTTTTTTAAAATGTAATGGAATTAACTATTGCAGTTAACTATTGTTTACATTAATTGGCATGTAATACTTGCCCATTGAACATTATATTAATGTAAAGTTAAATGTTTTACGTGTGCAACTAACACATCATGATATATATCATATATGTGTCTTACTTTGTACACCATTAATATTGTAAATTTATTACAATTAACATGACAATTAAGATGAAGCTTGACATCATCGTTGCTTTGCATACGCAGAGTAGCAGTAGAGCAGATAGTTCACCACATAACTGGGTCACAGTTCCAACACGACCATCATTCATCCATATTTGTTTTCATCATATAGGATATCCGTCCCCATGGTCCATGTCGGTTAATCGTAAGTTCGATATGTAGCTAACACGATATATCGCTAGATACTAAACCAGAAGCGGCTTTGTGCGTGGGTACGCCTTTAACGTTGTTTAGTGCTGTGTTTATGCGCTGAAAGTGTAAGCTAAAATACTCTGTATTTCAGATATAGTTTTATGGATTCATTTTATAACTTAATGCTATTATAAAAAAAAAACATATACTAGTATATGTGCTTTTTTCTGTAGATGTATTTTTCTGTTGCTGTATTTTTCTTTTAAAAGATGATGTTCAAATCTCGTCTCATGCTGCCAAATTATTTTCTTTTGTATTTTCTTTGATATTTTATATATCTGCTAATATACATTTGACAGGCCAATTTCCTGACAGAATCTACAGTGCTACTAGATTGAACGTGTTCTCCATGTATAATATAACACTAATACTATATTTTCTGATGGAATGTCCGAAAGGTTAGCAAACAAGTGTTTGATTAGAAAGTCGAAATTTACTTTTTGATCAGCTCGCTTGTATTAACATTTTCGCTTTTCTCTGATGCCGAGGGCTTTCTTAGCTGGACTTGCTGTTGCTTGTTAGACGTATTAGACGTATCAGTAGGCGTATTAGATTGCTTGTTAGACGTATCAGTAGGCGTATTAGATTGATTTTTAGACGTATGAGTAGGCGTATTAGAATGATTTTTAGACGTATGAGTAGGCGTATTATATTGCTTTTTAGATGTATGAGTCGGCGTATTAGATTGCTTGTTAGACGTATCAGTAGGCGTATTAGATTGCTTTTTAGACGTATTAGTAGGCGTATTAGATTGCTTGTTAGACGTATTAGTAGGCGTATTACGTTGCTTATTAAACGTATTACTCCGTCTTGCTTGATAAACTTATAGCAATGAAAATATAGGTTATGGAAAAGATTTGACAAATGTGCTGTTCAGTCAATAACGCTTGCTTCAATTATTACACGTGGGTGTGCGCGGTATGCTTTTGTAGACATAGACTGTAGCTTGTATTACACGTGTTTCTGTGCAAAATATGTACTCATTTAAATTGTACACGTGTCCTAGCAGCCTCACTGGTTATCTAATGTTACGATGCTGTATAATGACGTCATTGTAAAGTTTGTTCGATTCAATTAAGTTCTCTTAACGTAACATACTTTGTATTCATTCTAAAGAGCTTATTTTGAACCAAGCTTACAGTTCACCCTATATGATTCGGAGGACATGAATAACAATATTCAATAGTTCGAGGATATAATTCATGAATACTTATAATTCAGTATCTGTCTAAAGAGCTACTTACGTTCACTTGAACATCATGTATAGTAATGGATGTTGTGACATTGTGACTAGATTTTCGACCTGAACCCCAGCCAAGACCCGCGCCACAAAAACCACCGAAATATTTCACTGGTAAGTGTGGCCCCTCCCTCAGTTGACGTCAGACTATGGATTGCTTGTACAATGTTAATGGCCATGGGATGCTATACACGAGCCATCCTTATGTGTGCGTTACTACGTACACATAGTTTTACTAACACGTAACAGACATCTTAATGAGAGTTTTTGGAGCACAGGAAACCTTAATGGTTTACCACTTCCGGTGACTACCACTTCCGGTAGGGGCCGTATCATCAGAGTTTGGTATAAATACCAGTGGTCACATGTCATAGTCATTAATTGTTTTGTGTTACTCATGGAGGGACTATCATCACTTTATGGTGTATTTAGGAGAGACTATCATCACTGTATGGTGTATTTAGGAGGGACTATCATCACTGTATGGTGTATTTA